>BQNB010050574.1:0-41448 GCA_026074375.1 Tanacetum coccineum
GAAAGAATGGCTCATCCATGGGCATGTGAGCCTGCATGAGGTCACGTAAGGATGTGTGACTCCGAGTCTAGCTATAAGACTCATTAAATAAACAAAAACGCCTGTTGGGAGGCAACCCAATTTCTTTATGTTCTCGCATTTTTGGAGTGACGTGTGTTTTATTTTTTATTGTTTGTTTTTATATGTAATCATGCTTTGCTTTGTCTTTAACTTCGTCTTAATTACAATCAAAAGTATTTTGCATCAAATAAGTATAGGGGAAAACATCCAGTTTATAAGAACCATTTCAAACATATTAAATAAATTGTTTAGATTAATTCGCGTCTTGTGTCATGTTTGTTAGAGTCACATGTTTGTGCTAATAATTTTCGTGGTTTATGCAGTATTTTTGCAGGAAATAACTAATAGAATTTCGTGCAGAAATTTTTTCCAAGAAGACGAATGTGAAATTTTCACATTGACTGGAGACAGCGTCAAGATTTTTCCAGACGGCGTCACGTCTCCAAACTTGTGAAAATTCGAATTTTCTATTATTTTTGAAAAAATTATTTTTGTATAATTTCCAGAATTTGTAATTTTCTTAAAACTTGCAGAAAGCCACGATTTCATTTAGCACATTCATCAAATCTTTGTTGCTTTCGTAGAGTCAAAACCCAAATCACATCATTTTGTATCATTATCTCGCCGATTTTACGTTAGGTGTATTGTTTCTTGTCTTTGATTTACAGGTTATATTTGATAAGAATAAGCTTTGGAGTTCTTAGGAGTTTCATACGGATGATTCTTGGATGACGATTTAACCAACTTATCATTTATTTCTTCTCCGTTATTGAGCAAACCCAGGGGAGTGCTAGTTTTTTTTGCCTTTTTCTTTTCATTTATTCGTTTATTCGGGTACTTTTAAGAACATTGGGGACAATTTTCAAATTAAGTGTACGGGGGAAATAAGCCTTAGAAACTATTCTTTCAATTGCATTTGCTTTGTCCTTAAAATGATGTGTAATATACCGAAACATAGCGTAGAAGGTAATTTTGACCCAATTTTTTTTTATGGCACATACCATTGAAAACTGAGTATTATTAGCGTCTCATGGATAGGAAATATATGACTAGCACAAAAACCCGACCACTCTAAAAAAATCCACCCCAAAAATATGAGGTTCACCCCTAGATCTTTAGGAATTCAGGTATCCATCTTTGATACCTAAGATAGTTTCACTTTTAGCTTTCTCGAGTTAAGGACTGAGAAATTGCATGTGTCACGTTCATGCATTTGATCGTGCATGTGTGATTTTGTCGCCTTTTCTGGAGCATTGATATCGGTCAAAACTATATGAGAGTGTACCGGTAGTATATTAAATTCTAGAACTTGTTTTAGTTATTCATCCCGAGACCGCTAGTGAGATCGCATTGTGTGATTAGGATTTGCTAAATGATAAGAGGCACTAGGATAAACCTTGTTTTAAACCTGTAATTGTTATGATGGTCACCTCGATCATATAACTATCCTCACACCCTTGCTTCACACTTATTTTTAGTGCAAGATACCCCTAGTACACCCCTCTGAGCCTATCCTTTTTGCGATTCTCGTAATTTTCTGGTGGATTCCATATTATTAATGAAGAGCATTGTTTACACCCTTAACCCATTGTTACACCTAAATCGCCTTAGCATTCCTTGTATGTACTCGCTTTTAGTACATTATCGTTATAAACCCTGTTAATTTTTACCTGAGTATAAGGTTGCTAAGTCGAGTCTTGTGAATAGTGTATACAGTTTTAGGACGATAGGGATTCATGGTAGTTTATAATTTATGAATAGATGGGAATAAGTCAGATTATTAACCACCTATGTGCAATAATACACTTCCATGATATGTTGACCACTTAATTCGGTCATTAGTTATTTGTAATTCTGAGTTCTAAAGCACAAGTGTAAGGGTGGAGTTTATAAACCTTAAGTCAATGTATTATTAATTTCATCAAATGACAGGGCAAAAAGTTGTATGAAAAAAATGTAATATAAACAAAAGTGAGAAAAAAGAGAATTGAAAAAAATGTGTATGTAAAAAAAAAAGGGGAAAAAAAATAACTGGCTGCCATTTTGCTTATGTTATACATTGTATATTTACGAGGAAAGATAGTTGTAAAGTTTGTATATCTTAGTCCTAGTGTGGTCGAGTCTTGGCTTAGCAATGCCTTCACGTGTATTCTTGTATTTAACTAACTCACCACCACCCCAAATTCACCTAAGTGTATCTCATTCATCCGTTTTCATTTAACTTACATCCATGCATCACAACCCTTTAAATACCTCTTTGATAGTAATTTCTAGGTGCTTACGCCATTGCGGTGGATGATTTTTTGATCCTTACCAGCCTATGGTAATTTGTATGCTAACGATAGGAAATGAGTGGTTATTTACCTATTTATTTATTGTTATAATTCAGTATACACCTGAGAGAATGATATAATCCAAACACTTATGTGAGTGCAATGTATATTTCCGTGCTTTTAATTATGAGGTCTAATAGGTTGTGCCATAAACTGTCATTGAAAAGTAAGTGAAATGCCCCCGATATTGCTATTGTCTAGGTAGAAAAACCTATTTGCTTGAGGACAAGTAAATCTCAATTGTAGGGGTATTTGATGAGGTGTCATTTTATACATTTTTAGGGGTCATTTAACCCCTTAAATCATGCAAATATACCCAGAATGGTGTGCTTAATCGTATCCTTTTGTTTTTTTCAGCATTTTGGAAGCTCTTGGAGGGGGATAAAAAATAAACATGTGACTTGGACTCAATTATGGGAAGAAACGAGACAAGATAAACACACTAACACGAATTGTTTTCAAGAATGCGCGTACAGTGAACTAGAGACGGCGTCGCAATTCCTAGCGACGCCGTTAGAACTTACAAGCGACGGCGTCAGAAGTTGTGTGACGGCGTCAGAACGTAACCGCCTCAAAGAAACCCTAAGAAGATTCGGTGAAGCGACGGCGTCAGGAATCTTGTGACGCCGTCGCGGCTTATTTCCTATATATACAAACTCCGTTTTTTAGGGTTTTATGTGAACATGTGTCAACTATTGGGAGACGAACCCAATTAAAATGTAGCAATTTAGGCATTATAGGGTATTAAAACCCTCTTGTATCAGCCTTAAACATATGTTTTAATCAAGTGAAGTCATCTATCTTTTATTCATTCAGTATGTATATATGTTGTTTGAATGATTCTTTTTCTTCGCTTCTCTTTAAATGCTAGGCTAGATCCATTAGTATTTACTTATGATTGCATGAAACTTAGTTTGTAGATCATTTTAATATTTCTTCTTGTGATGGATGTGCGCGTTAGGCTCTAGAAACTAGCTATAAAATATTACTTAGGCAATAGACGATCTAAGAAACGCGAGTGTCTAGAAAGGATACCACCGGTAAAAGTCTTCATACTACCTTACCCCTAATATGGTTGATCCCTCTTAAGTGTTTTAATGCATGTAATGTACTCTTAAAGGCCTTGTAACAGTCTTCATACTACCTTACTTGTGCTTTGCCTTAACGAATATTACATAGTATAGCGTATTCGTGTAATCTGTTCATGGGCCTAGGAAATACTTTACACAATCATCACTGATGCGTATTTATTTTAAACAGTTTCTTTACCAAGTTTTTTAAATTTATAAACACGTTTCACCTTACAAACGCACTAACAGGCAGAGAACCCGATCGCGAGTAGTGTAGTTATGGTAAATCCGAGGTCGTCCCAAGAGCTAAAGGGCGGAAGTAAATCTTAGTTTAATGGATTGTCACGTTGAAAGTTGTTTAGAAATTTATATTGCAAGATAATAAATAAAAGGAATTAAGCTGGTTTTATTCAATCGATGGAATTAGGTAAAGTGGTAAAACAACGAAGAAGGATGACCCATTTAACTTAATTAAATATCCATGGTTGAATTATCTTGATCTCAAGTGCAATGTCTAATTCTTGTTTTATTAGTGGTTTCTAAGGTCGATAGACTTGAATGTGCATATTTAGTCTATCCTATACTTCATGCGATTCCGAATCAGTTCCAAATCATCTGGGAGGTAAGTTATCCAGGTTGTAGTGATTAATCCCGACTATTCCCAAAACATATCTAATAACCTATAAAGATTATTTATCCCTTTAGAAAGAGTTCATGTGCTTTTTAATTATCGAGTGATAAGTGCGGTGACCGGTCGATTCCTACACCAGGTAAGGAGTTAGTGATCCTCCTTAGTACCCATTGGATTCCACCATGACAAGATAGTCTATTAATGGGTCAAGCTAGGTCCAAACCACCCGTACTACCAAAACCCAGGGTTACACGATAGTCAAGGAATATCTAACGAAACAATAGTGGGACAAAGAGATCAAAAATAATTAACAAATGAATAATTAATAAATTAAATGACAAGAGTAAAATTAAACATAATAAATATCAAGCATCAACAAATTAAGCGGAGACCAAATAAATTATTAAAAACAATGAATTGAAATCAAACTATAATTGTTAATGAATCATGTACAAATCATGCTGAAATAATGCTCCCGATTCGCCCTATACCCAAAACCACGCAGCCAAGCCGCTTCTCTTTTTCTTCTGTGTCGAAAATAAACACAAATGGTTTTTTCCATTTTTGTCTCTTGTGTCGGCAAAGACTATGAACCACGGAATGAATTGAATGATTTTTCATTCATACGTCATTCTATTTATACAACAATTAAAGTTTTGTCATTATACGAAATCAGCCCCTCAACTTTGCGGTGGAGAACGAAACATTATGATATTTTGCACAACTTTCGTCCCTGGATGAGTCATACATTACGGCGTAACTAAAATAGTTACGGCGTAAAAATGTGTTACGGTGTAATTAAAAATCACGTTGCGCCGTAACTTTTAGTCAAAAATCATATAATTTCCATAAATAATAGATTACGGCGTAACTATATGAGACGTTACGCCGTAAAGCCTCGTCAGCACCGAATCTTCATATTTAATAAATAATTATGACTTTGATTTCTGTCCTCGAATGTAGTTACGGCGTAACCAGATGTATTGTTACGCCGTAATGCTATTTTAGTCATGATCTTCTTTCCATAGTAATAGTTACGGTGTAACCAATAATTTATTACGCCGTAATCGTTGCGTGAGTGATGTAATTTGCATGAGATGTGTTACGGCGTAACCTTAAAAAGGTTTACGCCGTAATGTCTTGTAAATATTTACATTTTACGTCCTTTTCTTTTGATAAATGATAATTACCTGCATTTTACCTGAAAATCACAAAATATTAGAAAATATCTTGTTTTCATATGTTACTGACATAAATGCAAGTAATTTAGGGGATAAAATGATACTAAAAAGTATTAAATATTTGATGTTATCAAATATCCCCCAAAATATATAGACAAACCAAGAAATACATAAAAAAAAAAAAATCAAAACACAAAAAAAATACAAGAATACAAAATATGATAACAAAATGTAGAGAAAGGAGCAAAAAGAAAAAAATAAAAGAATTAACACCAAACGCAGCAAATCAACAAAACATAAAAGCCCCCCCCCCCCCCACTTGACTTCTACTTGCCCTCAAGTAGAACTTTTTAAATAATTCTCAAAAAAATACCTCCCTAGGTTTTTAAGGAAGATATGAATTTAAAAATCACTTATGCTAGAAAATTCTAAACCGAGCACCTCACGAAAGAAAAGACAAATCACACTCATACTCTCACTAATCTATGTGTTTCATTTTTGGTGATCACTCAACTGCTCAGTCATAGCATGTATTCTATCATAAGCTTGGAAGGTACGCAAGTCTCCTCCAACTAGAATTAGGGTCTAAACAGTCTCAAAGGCAACATAGTGACATTGGGTGATAAAAGGGTTAAGATAGACATGTGATACACATTTAATGGTTGTTAAGATAAAAACACAAAACAAATAGTCTAAAGTAATCTAATGTTGTCATAACCAGTCACTGTCCATTCATGGGTCCAAGAGTTTAAGTTCGAAAATCTGATCTTCAATTAATGGGCTACTAGCTCCATTCTTCCTAAGTATTTGATGACTTGGCGTAATAATGAGCTACTAGCTCCATTTCACAGAGATGTTTTGGTGCAATTATAGGCTACTAGCTCCATTTTTAATTTTTATTTTGCACCATCTTTTCATTTTTTGCACATGGGTGGCTTTTTGTTGCACCCTCTTTTCTTTACTTTCTTCATGATAAATATGAAAATGTTACAGGAGTTTATATCTTTAATTATTTCCCCTGCAACATTTGATATTATACCCACATCCCCCCACTTGAGATAAACAATGTCGAAAGTGGTGATACAGGGGGGTCTTAATAGATCATAACTGATTGGTCTTCCACAAAAGCATATAATTCTCGTAACCCATTCCCCCGAACCATGGACTTAAGTAGTCAGAAATTTCAACACAAAGAAAATAAAGACTACAGGGAAGGCTACGGTGAAATGGTGTAACAAAACATATAGAGTAGGTTGAAAACATAGATTGGCTCAACATGGGTGATCTAAGGGTATCTTACACTGATAATGAGTGCAACAAAGGGTTTATCACGGGAGGTCGACAAGTCAGTGTAACAAGTCAATAAACACACACACATAGGCTATTTGGGTGATTTCCTAAGTGTTGCCTTCTTGAACTATCTATTCCTGTTAATCAATTGGGTCTCGAAATGATGTACAGGCCAAGTTCTAAAGTCTACAATACTACCGGCACACTCAATATTTTGGTGGATTTTTGTATAATAGATGAAAACGGAATTATTAGGCTTAACCTCACCAATTGCAATAAAGGGTTATAGTGCGCTCGGCAAAGATTAATTCTATTTTATTAGGAAAAACATGTCAAAAATTTTAAAATTGGCACAGTTTTTCAAAGAAAACTAGAAAATCAGAGGCAAATATTAGTCAAGTGATAATTCTACTCACATCTCCCCACTTGGTTTGTACAATGTCCCTATTGTACATTTAAGGAAATGAAATTATGAAATAAGAGTAGAATTAGAACATAAGACTCCCCTGGATTCGCTCGGTATAATGAAGAGACAGCATGCTCTAAGCCATGCTCTGTGTCTCCAACAACCAAATCTTCCACGAGCAACATCTAATTCTCTAACAACTCATCATCATCACCTAAATAACATCCAACTAGTCCGGCTTGGAATGCTTCCTTACAGCTTGTCTAGTATCCAAGTACCACCACTTGTGCAAAACCTGTATGGCTGCAAGAAAGACTAAAACCAAAAGCATAAATCCGGATAAAAGCATAATAGCACAAAATGTATAGGATGATAATACAAGAAATACAATCCTAACTCACTTTCGTAGGAATCATGGTCGCATTTAGCGTATGCAACAAGCCTTTTAAACCACTTGGTGGCCCAAGTGGACGAGTGAAGTCTCGTGAGGGTTTCCAAAGAACATACCCACAAAGTTCATTTACCAATATACACGGTTTTGTAAAATTTCAAACATTTTAATGATTTGCAGAGAGTGATTACGGCGTAACCATGGACAGGGTTACCCCGTAATTATGTGGATGACCATTTTGAAAATTTTGGATTAAGTTTAGTTACGGCGTAATCCTAAAAAAGATTACGCCGTAAGCCCAATGATTACGGCGTAACTATGATGGTTACGCCGTAACTGCTGCAACAGTAGCAACATTTCCACATAATTACGAGTCGAGGTGACCTAGAAATATTGTCTTCTCGCTGTTACACCCCTGCAAAACCAAGTAAGGAACATACAAACCAACTAATATGCAAAAATTGAAATTAAGTAAGACCAAACATAAATTAAAAGATAGGCATAGGGTGCCTCCCACGAAGCGCTTGTTTTTGTTTGAGTCTCTAGCTTGACTCCACCCTTATTTACTAGGTAATCGGGTGTCCATCCCCTCACTTGAAATCAAGTATGGGTAGAAGTAGAAATAGACACCCTTAGGGTGTAATTAAGGTACAAGATAGAGAAATAATGAATAGAAAGCATACCTTCCAGGAGATAAAATGTCCCTATCTACCTTACATGGTTTAGATGTTTTGAACACTCCATATAAGGGATTCATTAGTTGAGTATGAAGGAAAGGCTCGGTATTAATGATAACTGAATGCACCTGTATTTTCGTAAAATTTGACTGAGGTTCCTCAGCGAGAAGTCTTTCAAGCTCTTCTAAATCCTTAGTAGGATTAAAATCAGCCTCATCGTTAGCCATGGCTACATTCAAGATCTCGTTACCGAATTCATCCAAAAGTTCATCCAAAATTGATTTAGTAGCCGGTGCTACATAATCATCATTAGGTGGTGTGGTGTGAATGGGTTTTGGGATCAAAGTTTATACTATATCATCCATTTCATCAGGGACGTTAAAAAATTTATGCGGCAACGGGTACTTACAATCAAGTAGCCCCTCCAAACCGTGCTAGCAACCACATGGCACCACCTGGTTTTGCTCCGATGCAAAACAATGGTCAAAATAGGTATAATCAAAATCAAAATCAAGGGAATAATTTTAATCGGGGAAATAATTTTCATGGAAATCAAGGTTTTCAAGCTCCAAATAATCATGCTTCAAATTTTCAAAATCAAAGATTTCAAAACCAACCTTTTCAAGTTCCTAATAATCAAGTTCAACAAGGTATTCCGAATGAGTTTTCAAGTTACATGAAAGCTAGTGAGTCAATAATGAAAAATATGCAAAGTCAAATTAATGAATTGAGGGGTAATTTTGGAAGGTGACTCGAGAGAGTCGCAGGAAAGTCCTGTAGGTAGGCATCTTATGATATTGTGAGAATGCGCGCATTTAATTTGGCTCGCCCAGCTAGCTTATGTGACAGTTTCTTTCTCTCTAGTAAACAATAGCTCACACATATACGAAAGGTACTACAGTTATCACGCTGTAAAATACACGATTCCCAAACACAACCTAGGGTGAAGATACTAGAGAATCTCGCAAATCCACTCTCGAAGTGTGTTTGCGTATGAGGCATCTCCGATTCCTACCTCAAATCACCTCCCTCTCATCAACATCCAACGGCTCCTGTGGAACGAGCGCTAACGCAGCGATAGACAATGGATAAGGAGCAAATAAATTTCAAGGAAGTACCGCTCTCTTCCAACCTACCTCCGGTAACCCCATTCTTTCGGAACCCGATGTTCCGAAGACTTCACTAAGCTCTTATTATTACTTATCCTCTAGATTTATTGATCATAAAGCTCTGTGGTATAAGTTCGAATCAAATGGAGTTCGTATTTTTCAAAATCTTGCAAGATTTGCGCCTGCGACATTAGTTGCGGATGCTTTACTTTTGATGCCAAGATTTGCCCCTGATCGTTAAGAATATGGAAAAGTGAGTTTGAATTAGCTTAGATACCATTGGGAATGAGATTTGTTTGGCGATGCTCCTTAAGATGCCTTCCCGAGTAAGCTTGAGATCCCGGCACACGTTTTCTTATACCAGAGATTTCCCAAGAATGGAATGTATGTCAAGCTTGTCCGATCCTTCGGCGCTGAGCATAATTCTTATTATGCCTTTTTCTATTTGGAAAAAGACTTTCTCTACCCGAATCTTACCCACTCGGATGAATTTAGTAAAACTATCGGATCGATTATTATTTCTCGACCTAAAGGACTCGCCGAAGACGTCTTTGTCAAAGATAGGAAGGTTTCGCTTTCTATTCTATTTTGTTGTTGTTACGAGTCATTGGGGAAAACGACCCGGGTGATCATACTTGCCCGGTCAAACATACGTATTATATATATATATCTTTGTGAGTGAAATTGTCCAAGGGATACTTGGGGATTTCCTTAATTTCTCTATAAGTATAATATTTAACGTGTATGTAAAATTGCGAATCAAGTGCACACATCTTAATCATTAATTTATTCTTGGGAGTGAAAAGTTCACAAGTTGTAAGTATAAGAGCTTAACCATTTGGACTTATATTGACAATGATCTTGTTTAATAGCTTTGTTTAGTCTAGTGAAAAGTCAGGGAAGACGAATTTTCCTCTTTTGTGCTCTATTAATCGGGAGTAGCCTATTTCAATGAGCCTAAAAGTTGCAAAATTGCAATGATTGCCATTAATGTGTTTCCATGAGATAAAATGTTGAGAAAAAGCTTAAGATGTTTAAAAAGGTGATTCATAAAAGGTGAAAACAAGGGCATTTTGGAAACTTGTTAGTTTACAAAGTGTACACTTAATAACATTGCGTGAGGACACGGCAATCCTTTAGTTTGGGGAATTTTGATAAATGCTTAATTGTATATATTAAATACCCGGGATTTTGCCAAATAAAAGCCAAATAATGCCAAAAGGATAGAAATTTGTGTGCTTTTGTGTCTATTGTGCAGGATTTGATATGTAAAGACAAAAGGAAGCAAAAACGACCAAAAACCGACAAGAAACGGAAGAGACAAGTACAAGAGAGAGATTTGAGAAAAGTTATCAAAGCCGGATCAGCCCGATACAAGAAAAGAAAGTCAATGAAGACCCAATTGAAGTCAAAGGATCAATAATGACAAGTTTGCAAAGTTTAAGGGCTCATTTGGATGTTTTAAAAGTCCAAGGACCAAAGTTGTCAAAGTGAGAAAGTTTGTTTATAAAGAGGAAAAAGGAAATAGAAACCACAAGGACCAAAGTTGTCAATAGGACTGATATTGCCAAATTAAAACTTGCTTTATAACTACAAAGAAGGAAAGCAATCGCAAGGGCCAATGTTGCCAATTCTCCATACTTACAAACACACGGACGCGCCCAAAAACCTCCTAACAACCTGTAACCGCTTTTCCCGCCAAATTCATACACAAACCCACTTCACAAATTACCCTTCCCCGCTCCTCTATAAACACTTGAACCCGCTCATACATCCTCCCCAATCACAAACGCCCACGTGGCAACACATTATTGGCTAAGACACATCACCAAGCTCATCCAACGGCTAGAATAAGTTCGAAAGTGATCAATGGCTGTGATTTGATGGATAATTCTAGAATTCTACTCCTCTTTTCTCCAATCCTCTATAAATAGCAGTTTTAGGATTCATTTTTGAGTTGTTGTTTTTATTTTAATTTTCAGTTGTGTATTTTCTTTCAATTTTAAGCATTTTACTTTCAAGTTTTTAAAACAGCTTTAAAGCACTTGTACGTTCATTCTCTAAGCTTGTACTCTATCATTTTAGTAATATCAATCCAGTTTCAAAGTTTCCTTGTCTTTGTTTTCAATTACAAGTCGATTTTATATCAAATAAGCTCTAAATAAGCTCGTTTGAGCTTATTACTGTTCAATAGCTCAATTTCAGTCAAACTTTACTCCTTTAATGCATTTCATTTTATCTTTATATTAATTTTTACATATAAGATGTTCATTTGGATGTTCATTTTGTTCAATTTAAAGGTTTTTTTTAAAGGAAGATAAGAAGCTTCATCTTAGCTTTTTGAGCTTATGCTCTTTGTCTAGAGGCAATGGTGCCACCTAGGTGATGGGGAGGGTTTCATTTCTAAGCCACTCACTCTACTAGCGTGGCTTATTTGCTGAGACAAACTCAATTTTTAAGGTTTTTACTTGTCTCACAATTCAATTTAGCAATTTTTAGTCTTATTACACATTTCGTTCTCTTTGAATTTAATGTACTATTAATGTTTCATGTAGGTTAAGTCGTTTTAATATTGTTAGTTTAAAGCTAGTTTAGTTTAAAACCAAGCTTGAATGTACTTTTTCAATTTCTGTCATAAGTGAGTAGTATAAGCCTAGGAGATAAACTTGCTTATTTTTCCTAATAAGCTGTAGCTTTAAGTGCTCAATTAGTCTAAGTAGGTCAAATTTAGTGTGAGTAGGTAAAAGGTTTTTGCTTAATTAGCTTTCAAACCAGCTTTTAAGCTCATTTGGTTTAGGCAGTTTTAATAAAGGAGTGTTTGGATTATGCTTACTTTGACTCTTAAAGTCAACCATAATTTGTCAAATCTTGTCAAGTAGTTGAGTTAGGTTAAATAACAAGTTTTTAAACAGTTTTTTTTGGGTGTTTAATTTTAGAATTCAAGATTAGAGTTTAATAACTCATCCTTTGCACCAGGGCATATTTCAGTCATAAGAGTTTTAGATTTTAGGATGTTAAAAGCAATTTAGAGTGCAAGGTTGTTTAGAGCTCACTTAGGATCATTTAGTTGAATGTTAGATCTAAAACTTTAGCTTGCATTTCAGTGTTATACCATTTGCATCAGCAACCAAATAGACCAGCAACATCCATAGCAGCACTTTGATTCCTAGCTTAGTTTCCTTATTGAATTTTCATATTTAGTTAGAATTTTGCAAAAGCTTTTATCTAGGTAGATTCAAGGAAATTAGTTTAGCTTGTTTTCAAAATTTCAGAACTTAAAATTCAGTAATAAGCTTGTTAGCTTATTGGAAAAAAGCTAAAAATTGTTTCCTAAAAACTTGCACTTTCTCACCTTAATTTTCTTGTTAAAATTGTTAAAATAGTTTAATTTAGTTTAAATTCTTTTAACAACATCTTAACATCACTTAGTTTATTTTAGTTTTGAATTTCACAAGAAATTAGGCTCATAATAAGATCAAATCCAATAAAGCTTGCAAAAGCCTACTTTCTGTGACAGGAAACTCATCTTATTTTCTAGCTTATACTGTTGGATAAAAAGTTCATATTGCTTTCATTAATAATTGTTAGATAGTAAGCTAATTTACAAACTTGGTTTGTTTTGAGTTTTGGCTGAAAACCACTTTTTCAATAAGCAAAATAAGCTGATATCGTAGGGTTTGTTCTGTCATTTCTTAATAGTTCAGGGTTACCCGTTTGTGCTATTGTGTAAATTTTACCTAATTACCCCGCCTACCCTTTACTTTTCTATTTGACAGTTTCTACCCTGTTCTTTCTAGGAAAATAAATAGATTTTAATTTTTAGTAAATAGTTTTATTAAAATTAGGGTTTTTAGTTTAATTGAACAAATTAGGTTTCAATTAGCTTTTATAAATTAGGGCTTTTTGTACCATTACATTTCTGCAATAGTTTAGCATTTTAAAACCATTTTTTTACATTTTTCCAGTAAAATTTGTATTTTCTAGAAATTAAAATAGAATTTAGTTAATTCCTTTTTCTTATAAAATTCATAAAAAATAGAAAAATAGTTGAAAAATTAAAATTCTTTTTGCATTAATTTTCATTTTAAATCTAGTATTTTTGAAAAATAAAAGAAAAATTTTAGTGTTAATTTTTAGAAAAAGTTTATTTTTGTTAAATCATTAAACTTTAAAAAATCATAAAAAATTCAAAAATACATAAAAAATTCTAATTCTTTTTCCTAAAATTTTCTTTTAAAATTTGTGATTTTTAGGTATAAAATTTGTTAAAAGTCGTGTTTTAGATTTTAGATTTCAGTTTTAGCTCGCGTTTATTACGTTCTGTGCATTTAAATTTCTTGCTAGTTAATTGTTTTTCAATTCATGCTATTATAATTTGTAGTATAATCAACAAATCAAAAGTCTTTTATCATTCTTGACTCGAATCCGAATATTCCAAATTCTCAATTCACGATTTCGTTGGGACACGACCCGAGGAAAAGTACTTCCCGGATAAAAATATACAAATTGTGTTTTCTTTAGTGAGATTTTTACCTTATATTTCTCTTGGTTGAGAAGTATTTTGGAAAGAATTCTTACGGGATTAATACTCTATAAGTATATTAAATTTGTTTTACCGCAACCACATGCCAAGGCTCAGGCAAAGGTGTATGCCGTGGGCAATGCAGGGGCAAACCCGGACAACAATGTCGTCACGGGTACGTTTCTCTTAAAAAACCAATATGCATCTATTTTATTTGATACCGGTGCCGATAGGAGTTTTGTATCTACTGCATTTAGCTCTCGAATTGTTATCAATCCAACTGCATTAAATCATGATTATAATGTCGAACTAGCCGACGGGCGAATAGTTGGGTTAAACACTATTATCCGGGGTTGTACGTTAAACTTCTTAAATCATCCTTTCAACATAGACCTAATGCCCACAGAATTATGGTTAGTTTTGTCGTGATAATTGGTATGGACTGGTTGGCCAAAGTCCCATGCCGTTATTGGCTGTTGGGAAAGATGGTTCGTATCCTTTTTGGAGCGAAATTTTAATCGTTCGTGGTGGCGGAATATTAGCAAACATCAAACACGGACCCGATTAAACATCCATCTCGTCGTGCTAAGGCTCAAGTGTATTTAACGAGGGACGTCACATATTCTTAACAAATATCACAGCAAACCAAAGGACAATAGACAAGTCAAAGGAGAAAGACTTGAAGATGTGCAGTTGTTCAAGAATTTCCTGAAGTCTTTCCTGAGGACTTGCCGGGTATACCACCCACTCGACAAGTGAAATTTCGAATCAATTTGGTACCGGGTGCTACGCCTGTAGCCCGAGCACCATATAGATTAGCACCTTCCGAAATGAAGGAACTAGCGAAGCAACTGCAGGAACTTACAGACAAAGGCTTCCATAAGGTCCATGGTTCCATCGCCCTTGGGCGAGCTCCGGTTTCTTCTGTAAAGAAGAAAGATGGGTCTTTCTGGATGTGCTCGATTACAGGGAATTGAAACAAACTGACAGTGAAGAAACCGATACCCTCCCAAGAATCGATGAACCTATTCGACAGCTGCAAGGGATCGAGTATTTATCAAAGACTCGATCTGAGGTCAGGGTATCACTAGTTAAAGGGGTCGAGAAAGAAAGAGACATTCCCCAAGACTGCATTCCAGGACTCGATGACGGTCACTATGGATTTCCAAGTCATGTCTTTTGGTCTTGAACTAAGTGCACGGCCGTGTGTCATTGGGACCTTATTGAACGGGTGTGTAAAACCGTATCTGGACAAAGTTTGTACTGTCTCATCATGACATTTTGATTCTATCCAAGTAAGAAGGATCATGAAGAAAACCTTAGGCAGATATCTTGAATTGCTTAGGAAGGAGAATTATACGCAAGTTCTCCAAGTGTGAATTTGGATTTACAGGGTACAATATTTCTTGGTAACGTGATTGACTGTCGAGGTATTCACGTTGACCCTGCCAATGATTGATCTATCAAATTGGGCGTTCCTAAAGCACCAACTGAGATTCACCTATTTTTGGGCCTTGCCAGCTATTATAGGAAGATGCATCGAAGGTTTTCAAAGATCGCCAAGACAATGGACCAAAACTAACCAGAAGGGTGTCAAGTTTGATTGGGGCGATAAACAAGAAGCAGCTTTTTCAACAGTTTAAAGCAGAAGATGTGCAGTGCACCCATCCTGGCCCTTACCTGAGGGAAAATGCGATGATTTTCAATGTACTGCGATGCTTTCAAGAAGGGTTTGGGTTGTGTTGATGCAATGAGAAAAGGTGATTTATTAGCATCACGCTAGTTAAAAATTCATGTGAAGACCTATAGACTCATGATTTTGATAATAGGCAGAAGTTAGGTGGGGTTTTTTTTGATCTTTAAGATTTGGAGGCCACTATCTGTTTGGAGAAAAACCAAGTGTTACAGTGTTTAATGATTACAATAAGTTTAAAAACATTCTTGATACAGAAGGAATCTAAATTTGAGGCAAACGTCGCTGAAGTTAGAGTTGCTGTGTGATTAAGGATGTGAAATTCGTTATCACCCAGGGAAGGAGATGTTGTTTGTTGCTGATGCTATGGAGCAGGAAGGACTACGAGAACCACCATTAAGAGTTCGAGCCTCTAAGTCAATGACTATTGGCTTGGATCTCTCCTAAACAATTCTGAGAGCTCAGACTGAAGCACGAAGCCCGAGACATCAAGAAGGAGGATGTTGGAGGTATTTGGTTGAAGAATTCAAAAAGATAGGAGAAACATTAGTATGGAAAAAGTTAGAACAACCGTGCGGATGGAACTCTATGCTTAAACGGCAGGAGTTTGCGTTACATGTTATGGCGGACTTAAAGGACTGTAATTCATGCAACGAGTCCTCAAGTCTAAATACTTATTCATCCGGGTCTGACAAAATGTACCAGGTATGAAGAGTCTCATATATGGTGGCCAATATTGAAAAGCCAACACTCGCACTATGTTAGCAAATGTTTGACCTTGTGCTAGGTCAACAGCCCGAACATCAAAGACCATCGGGTTTGTTAGTACAACCCGAGATACCTCAATGGAAGTGGGACAACATCACGATGGATTTCGTCATAAAGCTTCCTAAGTCATCACAAGGTTATGACACTATTTGGGTAATCGTTGACTGACTTACAAAGTCTGCCATTTTTATGCCAATGAGGGAAATAGATCCTATGGATAAACTGGCAAGAATGTACATAAAGGAGTTAGTCATGAAGCATGGAATACCTGTTTCAATTATCTGTGACCGTGACCCTCGGTTCGCATCAAATTTCTGGAGGTCACTACAGAAGGCTTTGGGTACAAGTTTAGATATGGTAGTAACTGCATAATCATCGCAAACTGATGACAAAGGAGGGAGAACCATCCTAAACTCTGAAGAATATGCTAAGTGCTTGCGTAATCGAATTTGGAAATGGTTGGATTTTTTTTTTAATCACCAACCTCCCCCCCCCCTGTAAAACATTTGCCATTAGTCGAGTTTTCATACAATAACAGTTATCATGCTAGCATTAAGGCTGCACCATTTGATGCACTTTATGGTCAAAAGTGTCATTCACCCGTGTGTTGGGCCAAGGTTGGACAAGTTCAACTCACTGGTCCAGAATTAGTGCAAGAAACAACGGAGAGGATCATCCAGATCAAACAAAGGATTCAAACCGCTCGAGATCGACAAAAGAGCTACGCCAATTTTAAAGGTTAAACCGAGGATTTTCAAGTTTGGAGACAAAGTTATGCTTAAGAGTTTTGCCTTGAAAGGGGTCGTAAATTTGGAAAACGGGGAGGGAAATTAAACCCCAGATATTGTCAGACCTTTCAATGTGTTAATAAGGTTAGGAGCGTTGCTTTACAAGCTTGAGCTTCCTCAAGAGCTGAGCAGGGTCCACAATACATTTCATGTTTCCAACTTGAAGAAATGTTATTCTGACGATCCTTTAGTCGTTCCGTTGGAAGGACTCCAAGTGGATGACAAGCTTTATTTTGTTGAAGAGCCCATAGAAATCATGGATCGCGAAGTCAAACAATTGAGGCGAAGTCGGTGTCCCAATTTTCATGGTCTCTATGGAACTCTAAGCGGGGTCCCTGAAGTTTACATGGGAAACGTGAAGATCAATCAGGAAGAAATTTCCACACTCTTCACCATGACTGCACCGTCGTCAGTGTCGTGTGATAAGCCTTGAGGTAAGGCTCATTAATGGGGGAAGACCTATAACACCTTCATGTTTGTAGGTCATTGTATGACATTAAGTTATTACACAATTTATTTTTGGGTTTTGCGTTTGCATCCTTAAACCGTAAACGTTATGTTAAATCTTTTTATTTAGCTGTTAAACTAAAGAATGATATTCAATGTAAACGGGACATTTACATTGAACAAATTAAATGTGTACATCAAGCAAGTTTATATGGATTATTTATGAGGTATAATTAATAAACTTTGTTCATCTTATTTTTATTGGCTACTAAAAGTTACGTTTCGCGATAAAACGCGTTTCGGCATTCCCGGAAGCACCAAAACCTAACTACGCTTAAACGAATACCCACGATTATACCCAATACCCAAAATAATCAATATAACATCACATGGGAGCCTATGTGGCCGAAATTTTCAAGATAGGACCAAGAGATATCAACTTGCTAAAAATATCTAGGTTAAGAAAGATCATAGGGAACCAACTCTTACACCATGAACCACTTGACTAATTAACCTTGTGCAAGGGTTAGAAAGTGACCATGGTTAGGTTAGTTAGATATTTTCACTATAAATAGCATGCATGCACTCTTCCTTTCATAAACACTTAACAAAAATCACAAAAACTCTTCCTTGTCTCCTCTCATAACCCACGGCTCAAAACCCCTTTTATACACAATCCATACTTTGATTTTCTTTCACCATATTAGTGTTTACATATCATACTTAAGGTATTCTAAGAAGAATTGAAGGGTTGGTTAAGCTTTGAAAGGGTTTTAAGAAGTTATTGCAAGATTAGGGTTTTTGGTAAAAATTAGGGTTTCATCCTAATTTTTCAAGCCAAGAGGTTTAATCACAAGGGTGTGATTGTTATTCTTATCTCTACTCATCCACACAAGGTTATATATAAAGCTTAATCATTTCATAACTAAGATTTTATGTGTTCATATGTTATATTTAGCTAAATCACCATCTAGGGTACTCTTGAATATGTAAAATGAATTTTTACTTATTGTCAATGTTTTGTGAACTTATTTACACAAGCCATTGGGGGTGGATGCTAATATGATGTTAAAAGGGATGTATAAGTGTTTTAACATGATGCTTAAGAGTAAACATGTTTAAGTGCAAATTAGGGTTTCTAAAAGTCAACTTATGAGTTACAAGTAAAAATGGTAAAATAACATGTTAATCTTGTTATCTTGGACTCACATGAACAAAACATAACCTAATGGACCTAATATATGTAAGACATAAGATATTAAGGGTTCTAATGGGTTTGTAACAAAGTGGTAAAGCTAAAAAGTCCTAAAAACAAGTTTTAATTAAAATCATTTTTGGCAAAATATAGCTTAGGGCTGTTTGTATTCGAAATTTACATATATGTTTTATGATTTTATAAAATTATACATGTCACAAGGATCAGGGGTCATAAAGAGAACTCAATAAAACCGATTAATATCGAAGAAGAAGAGTTACGCATTTACAAGTTTACGATTGTTAATACTTTTATAAATTCATTTTTATTAAAAAGTACTATTCTTACAGAAACTTATAATTTATAAAAATTCAATAATATGATAAAACTTCAATTACGAGAACGTGTTCGAAAGAATCGCTCTAAAAAACGGAGCTATAATGAATAAGTTACGTCAAAAAAACGGGTTTACGTTAATTATGAGTCTATAAAAAACGAGGTATATAACTGTTATGACAGTTAAAAAACTATTCATCACAGAATCTCAAAAAACCTAAAATCCGATTTTATGAGCACTCGTCTTTATACAAAAGCGTGGGCGTTAAGGAAGCGAGAAACGGGCTTAAAACGACAAAGTTATGTCATTTTTACTAAAGGCGTAATTATAAACGTTTTTTACTTTATAATTACGATTTCACTTAAACAAATAGATGGTGATATAGCTATATAGATTATATATGTTATTAGTTATCGAAGTGCTATATTACTAGGGAATTTCATAATGAGGCTTCTTCGGATGGCGTATTGACGAGTTGTTGGATTTACGATTTAAAGTGTCTAAGCTTCCTCGTGCCTCATGTCATGTCCTCTTAAATTATGATAGGGGGCACGAACGATAGTACGGATGTATTAACTATATAGAATTTTATAACAGTATGTTGTTTAGACAACATACTTGATTACTAATTCGACCTATATTAACTAGGTTGCATTCGAGCGTTAGCGTGGGCGTTTTCTAATTGGGGAATTTATTTTTTTTTTTTTTTGTTTTTTTTTAAATCAGTTTACTCAATCAAGGTAAGTTATAGCCCAATGGTTTTACAATTATTAAATTATACAAGTTTTTGGGTGAGTAACATATGCATGTTTTACAAATTGGACGCAATTTGTGAACACATTTTATCATGATTACGTTTTGCACTAAGTACGATAACCCACTATGCAATGAATCATGAACTGTCAATTTATGGAAGGTGATTGCAGCGGCGAATGATTATAGCTAGATCATTTGGGATGACCTCCCCGTTCGGGTAACTAGATATCACTGGAAACGACGTATTCATATCGGATACTGGATGTTACGGTTGAACATTCACCACGCGGCAGTGTAGGCAATATTTATAATTGTATTCATTTATGTCGAGCTTTCGGTGTCATGAGCATTCGGTAAAAGTAATTACATTTTGTGATGTCTGCATCTTTTTTGCATTATCACTGGGAAGTCTTGCGGTCCTACATTAACATTTACATTAAACCTTATAAAATCACCTCCAAATTTATGTTGACGTTTTTAAATGCAATGTTTTTCAGGTCTTTAGCACGAGTGCGAGGATGGAATCCATTGGTGGTTATATTATGAAGTCATGCATTAAAGATTTAGTCGCATTACATTTTGTGTATCTGTTATGGGCTGGAAATCTTTGTAATAATAACAAGTAAACAAGAAAAGCTGTGGGCTTTTGTATAAACATATTATTTAATCCAATGGTAAACCTGTTTAAATGACTTTTGGTCGCTCGCTCTTATATTAGCTTGTGTTGTTGATTTGAGAAGTAACATGCCCGGACTTATTCGCTTCGAACCAATTTTGGCGGTTGTTACAGTTCGGCATGGGGTCATTAGAGAGGGTATTTAGGGCTTTTTCTGGGTCAAAGCATGGGTCTTCTTGATATAAGGTCTTAATGGCTCTAGGTGTATGTACCAAGTATTAGGGATTGGTTCTTGATGTACTATGTCTCCCTGAACATATATATACACGAAATAATAGGGAGGGGATGAACAAAAATATCTTTGATCTTTTATTTGATGAATACTTGCATTATTTGAGGTTACATGAAGTATAGATTAAATATAATGTATAATTTGTACATTGTAGGGTTTGGTTTGTATTCTTTCATGAAGAATTTGGATAAGGTGATAAATACTTGAAGTTTTATATAAACGTTTTATTAAAAAAATGATGAAAATTAAAAAATAGTTGATAAAAATAATAAGTGTTTTGACACGAATGTAGGCTTTCCGTTGGTGAGAACATAAATAAATTTTGACCCGACCGATTTTATATCTTAGCTTTCTCCTTAACTTTAAATAAATTGAAATTTGCTAATCTTTTATACAAGGAGCTATAAAAAGCAAGTCTAGCTTGAAAAAGTCAAGATTTTGCAAGTTCCCATAATTGATTTTAAATATGCAAAGATCGATTTATTTGGCTAAGCATTCACTAGTTTCTTTATTAGAAATTTTAAATTGTGAAGAACAAGAGATGATAGAGTAGAATATAAGTTTAGATGCTAAACGTGGAATAGTTGGATTTCTTTAAAGCTCATAAGTGTTAATTGTGGCTTTTTCTCCCATTAGCTTGTTTCACCTTTATATATAATTGTTTAATAAATAGAGTTGTGCGGTTTTTTGGTTAATAATTAGTTCATAGCGGTTTTCTTTAGTTCCTTTGTGATTAAGATAAGTATACATCAGGAATACTTAATTTGGCATACTATATGTATCACATTAATAAATATTTTGCTTATCCCTTAAAGAGCCTTAGGGTATATGGGGTAAGTAAAATTAATAAGTGAAATTATAGCCTTATTCATTCCTTAAAGAGCCTAAGGGTATATGGAATGGATATTGTTGCTTAATTTTTGTCTTGTTTGTACCTTAAAGAGCCTTAGGGTATATGGTGCAAATAAGATTGGTCCATTTATGTCTTAAAGAGCCTAAGGGTATATGACATGAATGGAGCCATGCTTAAGTAACCTAATAAAAGCCAAATTTTGGTTGCCTCGATGTGGACTTAATTTTGATGACATTTGATCTTTTGAAAAGGGCTAGGAACTAATTATTGCGTTTTAACCGTTCTGCTTTATTTTTGGAATTAATAAGTATCGAAATAAAGTCTTAAAGAGCCTTCGGGTATATGACTTAAATAAAATCTTGAGATACAAAATTAGGAATAAGGGAGGAGAAGTAATACACAATTAGCTTTATGAGTAGTGTTAGCATCATAACTTGTATTTTACAATGATCTTGTTTTTAAGCTTGGCTTGGAGAAGTGAAAGTCGGGGACGATAAATTTATCCATTTGGACACTTTTTGTGCTTTTTGTTCCATGATCCTAAAAGTTATCAATGAATAATGAAAGCAATACATTATGTCACACATGAATAAGTTGTAAGTTGGAAATTATGAAAATCATAAAAATGGAAAAATATTGAAAAATGGGAAAACGGGGTGTTTTAAAACTTGTGATTTCTTAACTCTCCCCACAAAAGACTTTGCTACTTTTCAAAGGATTAGTTTGGGGAGGTTTTGGAGTATTTGGTTTTAGAGCATATAACATTGCGTGAGGACACGGCAATCACTTAGTTTGGGGAATTTTGATATGTGAAAAATCACATATCCATTTTATATAAAAAAATGACCCTAAAAAGATGAAATAATGCAAATTATGCTTGTGTATTGTGTATTTTGTCTTTTGTGATGTGTAGGTGCGGATATTTCAAATATCACATGAAGAAGGCCAAAATGGGACAAAAACGAACACGAGATGGAAAGAGTATGAAAAGCTAAAGCCGAAGGCGTACCCATACTCTACGGACCAACCCGGCCCACTTAACTACGCCGGATCAGCCCAATTTCTAATATAAATAAATCATAAGCCCTTTATCACACTTAAACCCCTTTAGTATAACCTTTGGCCCAAACTAAACCGAGCCTTAGTCCTTCATTACTTATGGACTAACGGTCGTTAGGTCGTTAGTTAAGTTAAATTATATAAACCTTTAATCCTTGGCCCAAAATTAAATCAAAACAGCCTAAGCCCATTCCTTTTTCATATAAAAAAGGCCCGAGTCAACTCATTTATATCACCCGGTCAAACATAAAAAGCGCTCAAATGAAATACACTGTATATCTTCTTCATATCACGCGCCAAAACCCACAGTGTAAATCAAGAAACCAAAGCATGATTTTCACTTATTCTACATGGTTCAAAAGATTCTAGTGCCAAGCTCCAACTCAGCGAAGAGAAACGCCATCCAAGTCCATGATTGGTTAAGCTGACAACAAGGAATGACAACTCATCACTAAACAAACACACCGATTTGGGATTTTCACACTAAAATCAGTTCAAAAGAAGCACAAGGCCTCCAAGAAGGTGGGATTGCCAAGCTGGCAATCCGTGTGACCCCTTTTCATCCAACGACTAATAATCAAGAGCAATGATTGGTTAATGATCAATGGTCAAGATTGAAGATACTTTTGGAATCCAAAGGAGCGTCTCAAAGTCCTAGAACCTTCACCTCTCTCCTATATAAAGAGGAAGCCTCTCACTCACAGAGATCTTATCTAGTGTAGTTTTTAGTAGAAAATTAGTGTAGTTGTAGCTTATTAGTTATTAGCTTAATTGTACTCGTTTTTAGTGAAATGTTTTCAAATTTGATGTAATTTTTCTTTAAAGCTTGTAATCAGTTCATTCTATCAATAAAAGTTCAATGTTCAAGTTTGATAATGTTTTTACTTAATACTCTTATGGATTAATAAGCTCACTACTGTTCAAATAAGCCCAATAAGCTGTCATAAATACTAATAAGCTAGCTATTCACTCAGTTAAGCTCTCAAAGCTTAACTAAGCTTAATTGATACTCAAATCCTCCCCCTAAATTTACATCAGCTTAATTGGAAGGGAAGCCAGATTTGGATGGGCTTCCAAGACCTCACTAGCTTATCTCTGATAAGCTAGAACTCTGTAAGAAAGCTCTAAGAGCAAAATAATAGCCTTGTTTGTGCAAAGGCTTTTGTAAGTCCTCATTTTACCTTTTATAGTTTAAATTTGCTCTTTAGCTTAATTCTGCTTATTGCCTGCTTATTGTAGTTTAGAATTAGCTTATTACTGCTTATAATTGTTGTTTGATGCTTAATATGGTCATTTGTTAGCTTAGATCTTAGTTTGCAAGTTTATGTTATAAAACAGTTGAAAAACCAAAAATAGTAGCATAATTTTTTATCTTATTATTTCTACTTAATTCATTATTGAAATATGTTCATTAGATCTGTTATAAGCTGAAATACATCTGGTATTTGAATTTTGAGCTTAAAATCTAAATTTCATAAGCTGAATATGAATTTGAATTATTTAAAGGGGTGTTTGGTTTATGACAGCACTAATTTGAGTTAGTGCTGTCAAAGGCTATTTGGTTCTTTAAACTAAATTTAAATCTCAAATTGAGGTTATATGATTAGGTTTTAAGGTGTTTGTTAGGTTAATCTAGTTTATAAGTAAGCTTGTGTAACTAATGCTTGAAGTCTGAGTTCTAAAACTCAAATTCATAAGCTCTTGTGCCTTAAATTGTTCTAAGCTGCATTTGTTGTTCTATTTGCTCTTGTTTAGTCATTTTATAGGTGTTAGAAACAAGTCTTTAGGTCTGCACTTTTTGTTATAAGTTTTGGTCATATTAGTGTCATTTGCATCAGCATACTAAAACAGTCAAAAGTCATTTTTCAATTCAAAATTTAAGTTGGTAGTAGTAGGAATTAGCTTTTCAAATTAAGTACACAAGTAGTTTATAGGTCAATTTAGATCTGTTAGGGTTTAATTTAGTTTTATTAGCTTATTTAGTTATCTGTTTTTAGTCTGCAAATTAGCATTTTGACTTTTGACAAAAATTGGCAAAAAGAAAACTCAGCTCTTACTGAGCCAAACAACCTTTTTCCAAAAGCTTTTTCTTAGCTTAAAAGGATTTCAAAATACTTTTCCAGAGTAGATTTAGAGAGCTTATAGGATAAGCTTTAAGGTGGTATAAGCCACTAGTCCATAAGGGTCCATTTGTTTGCTTAAAAATAAGCTCAAAAAGTCTTGTTTGGACTGTTTTGTAAACAGTTTTAGACCAAAGTACTTAATTAAGTTTTTCAGCTTATTACTTGTTATTTTAGCTTAAATCTGGCTCAATCTTGTTTGTTAGGATAGTTGTAGGATATAATTAGCTTAATTGGTGCTGGCTTTAGCTTAATTTAGCTTAATAGTTCCTTTAAGATTTGTGAAAAAACTAAATAAGAGTTTAGTCATTCCTGTCATAATCATAAGCTGTTTTCTAGCTTATTTGAGAGTTTGAAAAAAGTTGTCTTCACAAAAGTTTCTAATTTTTAGTTGTTTTACAAGTTTGTTTAAAAAGTTTTTCAAAAAAAAATAATAATAAAAAGGAAGCCATGGGGATCGAACCCATGACCTCCCCTTCCACACCCAACGTCTTAACAACACACACACAAACCATCTCGCCCTTGGGACGTTTTCATCATAGGATTGTATAGTTTAATTAATAAAGTCATTTTCCAGTTTTGCTTATAATTGCTTATCTGCTTATTTCGTGCTTATTTGTTCAGCCAAATATTAAGTTTGTATTTTTCTTAGATTCTGTGTAGTTAGAAGTACTTTTCATAATTTTTCTAGAATTTTTAGGATAAGTTTATTATTTTTAATTAATTTCTAGAATAAAATCATTTTTAATTCGTAATAAATAATATAAAAAGCAAAAAAATAAATTTCTTTTTCTAAAAATCATTTTTAGTCTTTTAGCATCTAGGAAACTTAGTTTGGCCCTTTTAGGTTCATTTTTGCTCAAATTAGATTTTAGTATACGTTTTATAAATCCCGTTAACGTTTTTGATTTTTATGAGCCTTTATTTGCCCACTAGTAGGAATTAGTTTTTGAAATCAAAAATCTCATCACCATTCAAATCATTGTCCAAATAAGAATGGGGTCTCAATTTATAATTCTTAGGGTATAAACGACCCGGTGAACACTTACCGGTTAAGATACGATATTATTGTGTAGAATTTACTTTTAATCTTTGTCCTTAAGGATTATTAGTGAATTTCTTTATACTTTGATATTATACGTATATATAATTTGACGTGTATCAGTTCTTGTTTGTTTCTTTTATCTGTCTATATGTGTTTTATTCATCATGGTTGGTCCTAGTAATAGTGGGGATTTAATTAGTAGTCTTGATATAGGTAATCTTTTGCATTTGCAGAATAGTGATTTTACTTCTAGTACTATTATCTCTGTGAAATTATCTGGTACTGAGAATTATATAGTATGGATTGCTGCAATGAAATTAACTATTAATACTAGGAATAAAACTGGTTTTATTGATGGTTCTTGTGTTACGTCTACTTATGCTAGTAGTGCTCCCATGTCTAATTAGTGAGAGAGATGCAATTATATTGTGTTGTCTTGGTTGTTAAATTCTATCTCTGAAGACTTGTTTCTTGGTTAATTTTTATCTGATAATGCTGCTGAGGTTTGGGTTGAACTTAAGGAAACTTATGATAAACTTGATGGGTCTATAATCTTTAATCTCTTACAAAAGATCCATGGTTTTAAACAAGGGGAACTATCTGTTTCTGAATATTATCACAAACTGAACTCATTATGGAGAGAATTTGACATTATGACCAAATTGCCTAAGTGTTCTTGTGATGCTAGAGAAGATGTTTTAAAACATAATCAGTTAATGAAACTTATGCAATTTTTAATGGGTCTTAATGATGTGTTTTAACCTATCAGAAGTAGCCTTCTATCTAAGGAGACTCTTCCTGATGTGAAGGATGCTTTTGCTATTGTTTCCAGAGAGTAATCTCATAGAGGCGTAGCCTCTTCCTCTTCTGGTTCTGATTCTAAACCTCATGTCTCTAGTTTTGTGGCTAAAACTAATAATTGTAACAATAATGGGAATAAAAATATTGATAATAACAAGAGGTTTAGAAGTTCTGTTAATTCTGGTAACAATAGAGGTCCTAATCTGTTGTGTAAGAATTATGGGAAGGTTGGTCACACTATTGAAAGATATTTTGATTTGATTGGGTATCCCTCTGGCTATAATAAGAAACCTGGACCTAAGCAAAATGGGTCTAAAACCTTCAATGCTAATTCTGTTTCTACCTCTAATGAGAATGGTACTACATTATCTTTCTCTAATGAACAAATAATGAAATTGATAAATCTCATCAATGAAATCAATGAAGTGCCTTCTGGAAATGTACAGACCAATATGGCAAGTAGAGCTAGCTTCTTTAACAATAATGTGTTTTTTTAATATAAATTTTAAAACATTCTTTAATAGTAATTATGTGATATGTAAAATCACTGTGGGTTGGATTATTGATTCTGGAGCCAATCAACATATGACTATTTATACTCTAAATATGTTTGGAATTATTGACATATCTGATCTACACTTAACTGTAGGACACCCTAATGGTACACTGACAAAAGTTAAATATGTTGGTAATCTCAAACTTTCTGAAAATGTAATTTTGTTTGATGTGTTGGTTGTTCCAGAATACTGTGTTAGTCTGCTATCTGTCAATAAACTCTTTAAGGATAACAGAATGTTTGTTGGGTTTACTGAAACTAAATGTTTTATTCAGGATTTGCAACTAAATAAAATTGTAGGGACTGGTAGTGAGAATGGTGGCCTGTATATGTTTGACACTCCATCTTCCTTCTCTTCTAAGTATCAAACTTTAGGTAACCATTCTGCTATGTGTTTTGTTTCTAAGTCCTTGTGGCATACAAGGAGTGGTCATCCCTCTGATATGTTGCATTATGATTTCAATTCCACCAAAGACTCTCAAGTTTCTCCTTGTGACATCTGTCATAAGGCTAAACAAACTAGGGAGCATTTCCCTTTTAGTGATCATCAGACCACTACTATTGGTGAATTGATTCATTTGGATCTATGGGGTCCTTACAAAGTTGTTAGTAAGGATGGCTTCAGATACTTCTTGACTATTGTTGATGATTATACCAGGGTTGCGTGGGTTATCTTATCAAAATTAAAGATGATGTTTATGATCATTTTGTTAGCTACATTAATCTTATTCTCAATCAGTTTAAATGCAGTGTAAAAACTGTTAGATATGATAATGGTACTGAATTTGTTAATAACAAAATGAATAATTTGTTTAACAGCCTTGGTATAGTTCATCAGACCTCTTGTGCCTATACCCCTCAGCAAAATGGCATTGTTGAGAGGAAGCACATACACCTGTTAAATGTTGCTAGAAGTTTGCTATTTCAAAGTGGCATTCCTTTATGTATGTGGAATGAGTGTATCTTAACTGATGCCTATCTTATAAACACGTTAACTTCCTATGTTCTTGATGGCAAATCTCCTTTTGAGCTTGTGTATGGCTTTAAACCAAAACTCTCTCATTTGAGAAGTTTTGGATATCTATGTTTCTCATCTATTCTTAACAACTCTGATAAATTTTCTGCTAGGTCTGAAAAATGTGTTCTCGTTGGTTTTTCTACAACAAAATAGGCTTATAAAGTTTACAGTCTTGAGTCAAAACTGTCTACAAACAAATAGGATTATAAAGTTTTACAGTTACAGTCTTGAGTTTATTGTCATGTTGTTGTTGTTTTGAGTCACAAAATATCTTATTTCTTTCTAGAGAAGAAGAGATATAAAAAATTTTTTTGAAATTCTTTTTTCCCTTTCAAATGAATTAACTTATAAGTCCTGGCCAAAATGAACAACAAGTTTTTACATTTATTTCTTCTGATTAAAAAACATTATACCTTCTTAAACTTTTTTTCATGTGAGATGTGAAGCATTTCTGATACTCAAACTTCTTTCAAGTACTAAATGATGACGGGATGAGAGAGAGGGTTCTTGGTTCTGTTACTCACCAATGATGATGGCAAAATGTTCATTATTACCATAAATTCATGCATTCTTGCACCATAAATTCTGATGTTAGTAAGGATGACTCAGCAACTTCTATGGGTGATAATTCTTCTTCTGAGGGCAATGTTCCTTTTGCTTCTTCTGGTCCTATTGCTCAAAGGAATTTACCTGAGAACTCAGGTCAAGTGCAGCTTGATGTAAAAAGGTCTAGTGGGTCTGTGAAAATGCCTGCAAAGTTTAATGATTATGTGATTAACAGTAGTAGAAAGTATGGTCTAGAAAAATATGTTACTTATTCTAATTGAATACTTCTAATTACTGTTTTTCCACTAATCTTAATAAGTCCTCTGAACCTACTTCTTACTATGAAGCTATAAAAAACCTTAATTGGGTTGAAGCTATGAATAATGAAATTGAGGCCTTAAATAGAAATAACACATGGACTATTTGTGATCTTTCTTCTAGAAGGAAGGTTGTTGGTTCTAAATGGTTATGAAAAATTAAGTACAAATCAATGGAGGAAATTGACAGATATAAAGCCAAGCTGGTTACCAAGGGCTTCAGCAAGAGGGACGGATTTGATTATCTTGAAACTTTTAGTCATGTTGTTAAAATGTCCACTGTTAGATGCATGCTTAATGTTGCTATTTGTAATAAATGGGATTTATTTCAACTTGACATTAATAATGCCTTCTTATATGGGGATCTTTCTGAAGATGTTTATATGACTCTCCCTCATGGTTTTGACAATGAAAAATCTAAAGTATGCAAGTTGAATAGATCTTTGTATGGGCTCAAGCAAGCTCCCATGCAATGGAATGCTAAACTAACTAAGGCTCTTATTAAACATAGGTTTGTTCAGTCTAAATTTGATTATTCATTGTTCACTAAAAGATCTGATAATATATTTATAGCCTTATTGGTTTATGTGGATGATATTGTTATTACAGGCAATCATCTGTCTGAAATTGAGAATTAAACTGTTTCTTAAATCCATATTTCAAATTAAATATTTAGGAAAATTAAAATATTTTCTTGGTATAGAAGTCTTGGATAATAAAGATGGTATTTGCCTTAGTCAAAGAAAGTATTGACTTGAGCTTTTACATGAGTATTGGAAATTATCAAAGGCTTATTGGTAAGCTGATATATCTTACCAACACTAGGCCTGATATATCTTATGTTGTGCATTGTTTAAGTCAGTTTACGCATGCTTGGTATGTGCTAAAATACACATACCACTTTCCATTAAAACCGGACTTAAATGACCAAAAACTTACCAAAAATACTTTGTATTTGTATGTTTTCACTTATGTTGTGCAGGAAACGGATATCCAACAAAAGGATGAAAAATCAAGCAAAAACAACAAAACCGAGCACGAAATGGAAAAGCGTGGAAAAGACAAAGTCAAATCGAAGCCAAAGTCAACAAAAGTCAAAGTTAAAGTCAACCCCGCAAAAAGTCAAAGTCAAAACCGATGCCGAAACAAAGAAATGTTAGAGGGGCCCACCCGTACCCATCTAATGGGCCGGGTCAGCCCATTTACACATATTATGAAGACATTTAAGCCCAAGTATAAATAAAAGCCCAAATTTCCTTTTTAAACAAAACAGGCCCAAAACCTATACCATAAGCCCAAGTCACTTAACTGCCCGTTAGCCAAAACCCTTAAACAGATAACACCGTTAATCCTTTTAAGGACTGTGGGTGTAATACAACTTAATACCCTTGAGGGCCAAAGCTGCCAAGTCCCAAAATATTTATTACCACAAGGACTATTCGTGTAATCGAGTTATACAAATAGAAGGGCCTTTTATGCCAATTCTTCAAACATTCACCCAGACTCACCCTTATACAAAATTACCCGCCAAAATGCCCTGTCCCTGTCCCCCCCTCGTTTACTGTTCACTTCCAGCCAAAACCTGTCATTTTCCCATCACCCTACATCACATGGACTCCAATATACGCTGGCAATCCAAGAAAATACCATTGGCCAAAGGAAAACTACAAAAGATCAAGGGTGTAGATTGTTCTGCTTGGGCACAAAGACAAATGAACGGACAAGATGGCTTTGGACATCTCTCTCATACAACAAGCACAAGGTTTGAAGCCTCTCAGCAAAGAAACACAACTCAACTTAGGGTTTTAGTATAAAAAGCTTAGAATAGTTCATTTGTGGGGTCGAATTTTTGTGTTAAGAGTCAAAAAAACTTGTAAACCAAAGTTTGTACCATTTCAATATATTGCATTTTAATTTAATTGTCCTTTAAATTTCAGTCATTTAAATTACTTGCATTTTAATCATTGTCATTTTTTTTAAGCTTTCTTTAAATACTTGTTATTCACATTACATTGTCTTAAACTGTTTTATAAGCCCTTTGTACAAGTTTTTAAGCATTTAAAAGTTTATATAAAAGCTTTTTCATTTCTGTCAAAAAAATCAAAAATAAATTCCACTCAAAAATTCTCAGCTAAATTGGATGATAAGCTAGTCATGAAGAGCTAATAGACCTACTAGCTTTTCTTTTTGACAATCTAGGCTTTTATAGAATACTATTTATTTTGCCCTGTTTTGAGCAAGGGCTTGGTAAGTCTCACTTTTAAATTTTTGCTTATTTCTACTGTAGCATAGCTTATTTTCTGCTTATTTCTTGTTTTTCTTGCTTATTTCAGTGTCTTATGCTTACATGTGCTTGCTTATTGCTTGTTTATCTTTGTTAAGTTCTTGCATTAAAAAACTACTTTTAAAACTAAACTTAACCTGCGCCTTTAAAATAAGCTTGTTACTACTGTTACCTACTCAACTACATGACTCTACTCTGCTTAATTTTCTTTAGCTATTTCAGTGCTATATTCTTGTCTTGTTATTATTCCTGTGTGCTTATTTTTTATTTGTTGATAGTTCTGTTTTCATCAAACTAAGCTTAAAAATAAATATCCCTAAAACTAGTATTAAAATAAAAAAAAACTGATATTAATTAAACCTTTAAAGGGGTGTTTGGGCATAAGGAAAAGACCCAAAGTGGGACATTTTGGAGTATAAGAAAAGCCTTTTTTGGGTCAGCTAGGCCAAATTTAAACAAGACAAAAAAGATATTATATTTGGTTTATTTTGTCATTTTCTGTTCTGTTTATTTATAATAAAAAAAATTAAATTTATAACACAAAAATATTAAGTATAAAAGTGGTTTTTAAAAGTTTTTTTTTTTATAAGCCCTCTCTTGAAACTGTGGTGATAAAAACAGTCAGACAATGAGCTTATTAATTGATAGTTAATATATTTAAAAAAAAAACTATCATTTAATGAAAAAATTAAAGTTGTTTTATTGATGCTTTTATATGTGTCATAAAAGAGAGTATTGAACCCATCCTACAAGTCCTCCTCCTTTATGTCTCGATCCTTATAAGTTATTGGCTCAAATATCAAATTCCTCTCTGTCAACTTTTACAAGTCAACCAAAAAAAGAACTTTTTTACTTTTCAAAAGCCCCTCTTCAAATTCCATTTATCAGATATAAATATTGTTTTTAGCTCTGATCTTTTTGTGCACAAGCTATATTAGGAGCTTGAACTCCATCTGTTTTGACTTTGTTTGAAGTTTTTTTTTTGCTTATTTCTAAGTCTGCCTTTTGCCAAATTTTTTTAAGAAAACCAAAAAAATAACAATCTTTGTATCCTGCCTCTTTCCTTTAGCTTTTTCTTGGCCTATTTAAGTTGCAAAATTTGTTTTCTTTGCTTATTTTTATAGCCCATAAGCCAAGCCTTAAGTCCTTATAACCTGTGTACCCTAAAGTCCCTTTTGGTGCTTAAAAATTAAGCCCAAACCTTGTCCCCTAGCTGTTGGTTTACATGTTTTGCCCCTTAGCTTATTTCCATTTTTTTGGCTTATTTGTCTTCTTTCCCTGGCTTATTTGTGTCTGCACTTGCTTATTAGGTTTAGAACTTAATTTGTTCTTGCTTACTAGTGTTTTGCTCTTGCTTATTTTCCTTAAAATTGCCTCAACAGTTAAGCCACTTTTTAGCCTTTAAGCCTTAGAGTAAATTTGCTATAATCTGCCTATTTCTTTGCTTATTTGTGCTTTTGGTTAGTTAGTTTTGCTTAATTTAGGTATTTAGCTGCTTATTAGGTTTAGGGCTTTAGAATTTTAGCTTATTTGTGTTAAAATCTAGCTAACAGTTAGCATTAGACCTTAGTCTAAAAAAAGGTAGCATTCTGTCTAGTTTTCTATTGCTTATTTCTCTGCTTATATTTAAGTTACAAAATTTTTTGCTTTTTTTAAACTTGCTTATTTTTCCATGTTTTATAAGTTTTTAAAAAAAAGAAAAAAAATATTTTTAACAAAAAGGGAGGGTGAGGACTCGAACCCCAGACCTCCCCTTTACCAAACGAGTGCCTCACAAACATACTAAGTTAACCAGTGTGCTACAATAGCTCATCCGTTGAGCTTTGCACACTTTACTCCTTTAACCTTGTTTTACCCATTTAAGCTTATAACCACTGTTTTGCTTATTCTGGCTTATTTATAAGCCACCTTTTTCAGCTCTTATTTATCTTGTATTCTACTCACTTCAAGCTACTTTTCTGTATTTTTCCAAATTTTTCCAAAATCATTTACTACTTTTAATTAATTTTTCTTTTTAAAATCGTTTTTAATTCATTATAAAAAATATAAAAGTCAAAAAATATTAATTCTTTTTTTGAAAATTTTCTTTTATCGTATATTATCTAGGAAAAATATAATTGCTTACGTAGGGTCATTTTTGCAAAATTTCATTTTTTAAAGAACAGGATTCGATCCCCGTTCTCGTTTTCTTCGTTTTTCAACTTTAAACATTCTCGTTTTAGGATTTTCTTTAAAATTTCTTTTAATTTAGTAATTTAGGATTATTAAAACTTTAAAAAATCATTTAGGGTTTAATTTTTGATACTTTAGGTTTTCAAGCTCGCGTTTTTACATTCCCGTCTCGTTTTAGGTTTAAATCATTCTAGCTTTCGTTCTTAGGTTTTCCTTAATTGTTTTTGCATTTTAATTAGAAAAACCAAGTCCAATTTTTTTTATTCAAACATCAAATATCAATCCGACTTTCGACTTTCCAATTCACTCCTCGTTGGGACTACGACCCGAGAACATCATATACTACTTCCGGTTTCATTGATTTTGTGGATTTTGATCCTTATTATATATTTATATTTATTTATATTTATATATATATATAAAAAGGGTTGAATTTATTGAACATCAAGGGTAATGTAACCTCGTCCAAACCAGTAGATTTGCATGAAGCGATTGAAATGGCTCAAGGGTTGATGTACCAAGTAGTCCAAGAGTTAGGAGAAAACTCTGGTGACAAGCGGAAATGGAACGAAAACCACTACAACAACAACAACCCCAACACCACTAGTAATCTCAATCCGAACAAACGTCCAGAGACAGCAAGGGTGTTTACAGCTGGGCAAGGTTCTTACGTTGGCAAATTACCTTACTGCGGGAAGTGTGGACGACACCACACTGACGCATGCCCTCCTACTTGTCACAACTGTGGAAGGGCAGGACATAAGGTCAAAGACTGCCGAGCCCCACCCCGTCCCGCAAGCCAAAGAGGACCCGGAAGCCAAGGAGGACAGGGAAGTGATGTTACTTGCTTCGGATGTGGCGAAAAGGGACACTACAAGAACAAGTGTCCGAACAATGGAAGTCAAGGCCGTGGAAATCAAATTCGAGGCAACCAACAAAATCCTCAGAACAATCAGAGGCAGAATCAAGGAAACCCTAAGGGAAATAACCAAGCATCAACCAGCACTCAAGGAGGACGCAGAGCACCTGGCAGAGTATACAGCCTATGTGCTGAGCGGCTGTGAAAAGATAACAATTTGTGAATGGTCGTTTCCTGAACAATAATGTTTAATGGCTTCGGTGCATATTTTGATACTGGTGCGGATAGAAGCTTTGTGTCACATGCTTTCAGTAAATATATAGACATCCCTCCTACAACCCTAGATACTAATTATAGTGTGGAGCTAGCCGACAGAAAGTCGCTAACCACAAATACTATTTTAAGAGGGTGTACTCTTAACTTGCAAAATCACCTGTTCAAAATCGACTTACTCCCTATAGAACTAGGAAGTTTTGACGTCATCGTCGGAATGGATTGGATGGCCGAGCATCGCGCGGAGGTTGTGTGTTATGAGAAGTACATTCGTGTCCGTATGGAACTGAAACCTAAACATACAATGCAAGAAGCGAGGTTAAAAACAAATTAAATTAGAATCATCATCGCATCAGACGCAGAAGTACATCGACCAAGGATGTCAAGTGTTCTTGATTCAAATGATGAATGAGGAGAAAACTGAAATCCCAGAAAGGCGAATTAAAGATGTGCCTGTCGTCAGAGACTTTCCGAAAGTATTCCCTGAAGATTTGCCAGGACTACCCCCGACGCGCCAAGCAGAATTTCACATTGAGTTAATACCCAGAGCTGCACCTGTTGCCCGCACACCATATCGTCTTGCACCTGCAGAGATGAAGGAATTAGCCGAGCAACTGAAAGAACTTTCCGACAAAGGTTTTATAAGACCAAGTTCCTCTCTGTGGGGAGCACCAATCTTATTTGTCAAAAAGAAGGATGAATCTTTTCGAATGTGTATCGATTATCGTGAATTGAATAAACTCACAGTGAAAAATCGTTACCCCTTACCAAGAACCGATGACTTATTCGATCAGTTGCAAGGATCCAACATCTACTCGAAAATTGACTTAAGGTCAGGTTATCATCAGTTAAGGGTTAGAGAAGAAGATATTCATAAGACTGCTTTCAGAACACGATACGGACACTATAAGTTTCAAGTTATGCCTTTTGGGTTGACCAATGCACCTGCGGTATTCATGGACCTCATGAACCGTGTGTACAAACCATACTTGGATAAGTTTGTGATTGTGTTCATTGACGATATTCTCATATACTCCCGTGACGAGAAAGAACACGAAGAACACCTAAAGACTATTCTAAAGTTGTTGAAGAAGGAAGAACTGTATGCCAAAATTTTCAAGTGCGAATTTTGGATCCATATGGTGAAGTTCCTTGGACACGTGATCGATAGCAGTGGTATTCACGTAGACCCAACTAAGATTAGTCGTTAAGAAGATGGGCAACTCCAACCTACTCCTTCGGAGATTCGCAGTTCTATATCGTGAGGTTACTATAGGAGATTCATTGAAGGATTCTCCAAAATAAATAAACCTATGACGGAACTAATGCAGAAGGATAGAAAGTTTGATTGGGGTAAGGAGCAAGAGACGGCCTTTCAACTACTGAAGCAGAATCTATGTGTTGCACCTATTCTAGCACTACTAGAAGGCAGTGACAATTTTGTGGTGTATTGTGATGCGTCTATAAAAAGGGTTTAGGATGGTCGTATTGATGCAAAGGAAGAAGTGATTGCGTACGTTTCTAGGCAACTGACAGTTCATGAGAAGAACTACCCACTCCATGATCTGAGTTTGGAGCGTAAGTGGGTTTGCCCTGAAGATCTGGAGACACTATTTGTATGGCACAAAATGTGTAGTGTTCACTGATCATAAGAGCCTACAACATATCTTAAACCAAAAAGAACTTAATATGAGGCAACGCCAATGGATAGAGCTCCTAAGTGATTACGATTACGAAATTCGTTATCACCCGGGGAAAGCAAATATTGTTAATTAATGCTATGAGTCGGAAAGGAAAGGGTCAACCACTACCGAGTAAAAGCTCTGGTTATTACCATTGCTTAGACCTTCCGTCACAATCCATGAGTTGCAAAAGAAACAGTTAAGATGAAAACCTGGAAGCAAAAGATTTAGTGGCATGAATAAAGAAGTTAGAAGCCTGCGCTGATTGGAACTTATGATGGGATATTAGAAGCTGAGTTTACCATGTTACGGTGGACCCAGATCTTTGGTTATGCACGAATCACATAAGTCAAAGTATTCTATTCATCCAGGGTCCGACAAGATGTACCATGATTTGAGAATGTTATATTGGTGGCCAAACATGAAGGCTGAAATCGCCACATATGTCAGCAAATGCCTGACTTGTGCTAAGGTTAAGGTTGACCATCAGAGGCCCTTTAGATTGTTGGTCCAACTCGATATACCAGAATGGAAGTGGGAGAAGATAACAATGGATTTCATCTCCAAGATACCCAAAATGGCAGCAGGATTCGATTCGATTTGGGTCATTGTTGATTGTCTTACCAAGTCTGCTCACTTTTTGCCAATGAAGGAGACGGATTCAATGGAGAAATTAACGAGGTTGTACATGAAGGAAATAGTAGCAAGACATGGTATACCGGTGTCAATCATTTTCGATCGTGATAGCCATTTCACTTCGAGAGTTTGGCAATCTTTGCATAAAGCTTTGGGTACGCAGTTGAACCTGAGCACTGCTTATCATCCTCAGACCGATGGTCAGAGTGAGAGGACCATTCAAACATTAGAGGACATGCTAAGAGCTTGCGTGATTGACTTCGGGAAATAAGACTTAAACTTAAATAGGATCACGAAACTTGTCAAATCCGGTAAAAATAAAAATTAAATTTTACTTAACGGTGAAAATTAGTATAAATTATAATAAATTTATTTACCTAAAAATACGAATTCTCACAGTCGATCCCCCTAAGGGAACTCTAGTCCCCAGAGTTCAACTGGCGACTGTAGACGAGGTGGAGGCAAAAAGATAGGGGTACTTAGTCTTGAACTGATCTTCTCGCTCCAGAGTATACTCAGCTCCTTGCCGAGAGTTCCAGCGAACTTTAACTAAAGGAATTATTTTTTTCTTCAGCCTTTTCACATCTCGATCCACTATCTCGATAGGTTCTTCGACAAAACGTAGATTTTCATCAATCTCTATCTCTTCCAAAGGCACTTGAATATCTGACTCAGCCAAGCACTTCTTGAGGTTCGACACATGAAACGTGTCGTGAAATACAGCTCTGCTCCTGGGGTAACTTCAGCTGATAAGCTACCGGTCCAACACACTCTACTATTTCAAACGGTTCCACATATCGTGGTGCTAGCTTTCCTTTCTTACCAAATCGTACCACTCCTTTCCATTAAGATACCTTAAGTAATATGTGACACCCCGTAAGAAAACTAGATCCTCTTTTCGTTAAGTAAAAATCATGTACTGCAAGTTTGCAAGTTTACCAATAATTTTCAACGAGAAGTCATCTTATGATCGTCAATGCATTATTTTTGTCATAGAAAGTTTAATTCGCACGCGAATATCACCATTATTACTTTGTGCCTAAAAGGATATTTTAGAACGAGTATCGATAATAACCATATTTAGTTCACTTTGTGAAACGCGGTTATTTACTTGTAGCACTTTATAGAACCGCCTACGCTCAAGTTAATGCCCATGACAACTTTATATTAATTCAACAAGGACAAAATAAGCTATACATATATATATATCTATAAAAATTCAACACCTGATATGTACATATGAAAATATATGGAAAACAAAATACAATCATGATAAAACACTATCATTATAAATCTTACAACACTACCCTACTACCTTATCATTTTGAATAATCCCATCACATGCTACGATGCAATTTCAATTTGAAATGAAAGGCATAGTAAGGATTCTTTAAACAGTATTAGGAAAAGAGGCATCATGGCTAACAGTATTAGAGAAATTCATTATGATTCAATAGTAGCATAGGACCATTCACATGTAACATTTCAGTGATCAACCAAAGACGTCGAGTATAAATCAGGAACCATTCATGAAACAAATACATCACAACTAAAATCTGAAAATACTAAGTAAACTACACGGTTCAAGATCAAGTTTCGTTAAAGTGTAAGAGCTAAGTGAGTGTCAGCCTTAGAAGAAATAGCAACCAAGTTCAAACCTTATCACCATCTTTCTTTCTCGCCATCTTTCAACAAGCTTAGGACCTCGGTAAGTCGTCCTTATAAATTAACCTTCATATGTCATTACTCGTAGTTTAACAAACCTTGACCTTTCACGACGTACGCACGACTTGCATGGTATAAACCATTCAAGGTTCGCATAGAATCAAACCCGAAAAGGAAGTAGTCGTACCATGTAGCTAGACAAAAGCTTTAACTTTACATGAATGAAACACAACTAGTAACCCAAGTATGATTGATATACGTATGCATGCAAATTTTTAGTCACGTCACGCATAAAATCAAAACGTATACATAGCTGATGTAAATAACGACTCATGCGTAAAAATGATGTAACGAACCTAGAGAAAATTCCAAAAACCTAAAACGTGAAACATTGACTCACAAATGAGACGCGGGGGTATATGGGTTACACTAAAAGCTTCATAGGAAGTTTGCGAGGTGAATTTGGTTCATCACCTTAGACCCATCTAGTTGGCTCATGACGAGCCACAATGAGCCATGGGCTCATTGTTGGAACGTCACAACCTCTAGGAAACTTGAGCAAATCATGCTAGTTTCCATCTAGCCTGACCTTGTATCATACTTGACTCGTACAGTTAGCTGCTGCCATGGTTGAACCCATGAGCTTTGCAGCGGCTGCTGCTACTGTCATGGCCTGCTAGCTGCAAAATGACACCACAACTACACCATTAGTTTTGACCCTGTTTACTCTGTGACCAACCCTATAGAGGTAGAACTATGCGGGATCAACAAGAAACATAACTAGAAATATATAAGGGTGCGTTGGGAAAAAGAAGCAGGCACCCCAACAGTGGTTATCGACCCATTGTTGGTGCTGCGATGTAAAGCAAAAAAATAGAAAAAGAAGAATAGAACCATGCGGATAAAAGGAAGAATAACTATACATGCATACATATACAATACATAAAGAAGAAAACATATATATATGAATGATTAAGAATGCGTAGGTGGGAGACAAAGACCACATCAGTAGTTGTCTGTTGTGTTCGATAGATATCAGAGGAAGGAAACAAGAAAATAGCCATGTGGGTTTTTATAATAACACATATGGGTTGTATTTTATGGAAATAATACTAGTAATATTTAAACTTGTAAGAAAGTAACTAGTAATTATTAGACTTAAAGAGATGTGGAAACATGCATGTGGTTCGACTTCTGGTAGCCAAGTCCGAATGGTTGGGTAAACTCTTTAACGAGCCGATATTTACTTCGATATGTAAGAAATTTAAAGAGTATCTTTCGGTGATTTAAAAATAGTGACAACGAAACCAAGTTTTAAACATATAAACAAATGTAACGCGTTTTATAAAAACTTATTTAACGTTAAAAATATTTTAAAGCTTGTTCAGATTTTAAACATGGAAAGTTATAATAATAAAAGAATCTATAATATAAAAGTTACATATATTATATATATATTATTATTTGGAAAGTCAAGTGATTAAAAATATATATTTTGCTGATAAGAAACTTAAACGAATTGAGCGAACCATCACATATAAATCTGGTAATTACAACAAACTAATTAACTACTTTGATGTAAATAAATAAACGCGATAAATATAAACCTAGCGACTTATCAATAATGTCTATATTTTCCCTAGATCACACGAACTTGTGGATATAAATTGCGACGCATAATAGTATAAATCCTTGTATAGATACTTATAATTGTAAAGTTGTCCCTAGAGCCAACGTTTTAATCAACGCCTTGAAAACGTAAAACGTTAACTCATAAACGACAATACCCTTTTAACCCATTTGCATGAACCATTGCATTAAGTATTGTTAGAATGTAAACTCAGACTTTGTCATAATTATTTAGGTGTTTGACTGCGTTACTTTTGACGAGCATTGAACTATATTCAGTTACAGACGATTAACCAACAAGGTGAGTTTTCATAGCCCATACTCTACTGTTTTAAATCATCTTTTTGAGTGAGAACGTTGCTTATTTCAAACGTGTGAATACAAGTACAATTACTCATTACTGAGTGGTCTAAGTCCCGATTTAACCCAAGTTGCTAATTGCCCGATTTATCATGAACCGTCAATCTTTATGAGCGCGAATGTTATGGATAGATCTATCGGGATTGACAATCCCTGTTTGTCTTGGACTGACATTAGTCAAGCAAACACAGTTTCATTTGAGTCAAATTACGGGTATCCCAGGTTAGACACCTGCAAGGGCATTCATTCATTGTTGGTATATGTTAACGCTTCGGTGTCATGAGCTTAGACAATAGTAATGCAATTTATATGACTTTGTATTTGTTATATTGTCATATGTGGATGAAATCTTGTGATTCACAAACACTACACTTTTCTGCTTAAACAAACCTATGAACTTACCAACTTTATTTTGACACTTTAGCAATGTTTTCTCAGATATTAAGAATGAAGATGATATATGAGTCTCATGCATTGCAGTCATTTTCCCGTTATCCGAAGATCACTTGTACTATTTAAAACAATGTTGTATTGTCTATTTTTATGCTTCCGCTGAATGTTTAAACAATTTATCATTTCCTAATTCAAGTGATCAATTTTCTTAAAACGTCTCATATATAGGTCATTCTATATTGCTTAGAAGTATGATAATCATGAAGTCACACTCCCTCGGTTGCCATTATACTCTGATATTTTAGGGGTGTGATAGCTACAAAAACGAGTTAGAACAATACAAATATTTCTAACATGTAGCAAGTAGAGAGAATATGGCAATTGCAAGCAAACATCAAACAAGGGATTAGTCATTCATTTGAGGCAATGTGTGTAAACAACACACAAGAATACAAGGAAATAAGAAGACAAGTATTCTTTAGAAGCATATTCATACATGATAAAAAAATTCTAAATAGCCATAGAAGGATTTTTGACTTGCTTGCGACACAAAAGGGTTTGACGATTATTTGTAGGCATGTTATGAGATTAGATGGTTATTGATGGAGAGTGTGGAGC
>BQNB010050575.1:2564-41448 GCA_026074375.1 Tanacetum coccineum
TCTTTCGCTCCCGGAACCCACTTCGACCCGCATGATACTCGAACTTGCAAACCGATCAACCGTTACTTCAGCTGGTGTCGCCGAAGATGTTTTTGTAAAAGTAGGAAAATTTTATTTTTCGGCCGACTTCGTTGTTGATTACGAAGTCGATCCTCGGGTTCCTCTCACCCTCGGGAGACCTTTTTTGAGGACGGCACGGGCTTTAATTGATGTTCACGGTGAAGTGCCATTTCATGGTCAAAGAGGGCATTATCCTCGACCACAAGATTTCTAAGTCCAGGATTAAGGTCGACAAAGCTAAAGTTGATGTTATAGTTAAACTCCCTTATCCGACTTCCGTTAAAGGCATTCGAAGTTTTTTAGGTCACGCCGGGTTCTATCGTCGATTTATTCAAGATTTTTCTAAAATTGCCCGGCCGATGACCCATCTTCTAAAAAAAACACACCTTTCATATTCTCAAAAGAATGCATTGAATCTTTTAATATACTTAAGAAGAAGTTAATTGAAGCTCTGATTTTAGTTGCCCCCGATTAGGACCTACCATTTGAAATTATGTATGATGCTAGTGATTACGCGGTAGGTGCAGTCTTGGGGCAACGTAAGACCAAACATTTTCAGCCTATACACTATGCTAGTAAGACCATGACGGATGCTCAAGCACATTACACTACGACGGAGAAAGAATTATTAGCCATAGTGTATGCTTTTGAGAAATTTCGGCCTTATTTAGTCTTGTCGAAGACCATAGTGTATACGGACCACTCGACTCTCAAATATCTTCTTGCCAAGCAAGATGCTAAACCGAGATTGCTCCGGTGGATTCTCCTACTCCAAGAATTTGATGTCATTATTCGTGATAAAAAAGGAGCGGAGAATCTCGCGGCCGACCACTTATCAAGACTTGAAAATCCCCACCAAGATGTTCTCGAGAACAAGGAAATTACCAAAACATTTCCTCTCGAGACACTTGGTATGGTTACCTTTCGTGGTGATGATAGTACCCCATGGTTTGCCGATTTTGCAAATTACCATGCGGGGAATTTTGTGATTAAAGGGATGTCGTCCCAACAAAAGAACAAGTTTTTCAAGGATGTTAAGCACTACTTTTGGGACGACCCCTATTTGTTCAAGATTTGTGCGGATCAAGTGATCCGGCGGTGTGTTTACGGCCAAGAAGTTGTTGATATCCTCACAGCTTGCCATAATGGGCCCACCGGGGGACATTATGGTGCCAACTACACCGCTAAGAAAGTTTTTGACTCAGGATTCTTTTAGCCTACCATTTACCGCGATGCCCATGACTTGGTCACCCGTTGTGACGCTTGTCAACGTTAGAGAAAAATCTCGCAACGAGATGAAATGCCTCGAAACGCAATTCAAGTTTGTGAGATTTTTGACATTTGGGGCATCGAATTCATGGGCCCGAGTTGTTTGCAAAATTTTAAAATCTCTATTCGCCCGATTTGGGACCACTCGTGCTATCATTAGTGATCGCGGTACCCATTTTTGCAATGACCAGTTTGCAAAGGTCATGCTTAAATACGGAGTTACTCACTGTCTCTATACCGCATATCACCCACAAACAAGTGTGCAAGTTGAGGTTTTAAATCGTTGTTTGAAACGCATTCTGGAAAGGACCGTAGGCGAACACCGTGCTTCGTGGTCCGATAAGTTGGATGACGCCTTGTGGGCCTTCCGTACCGCTTTCAAAACACCCATCGGGTGCACTCCTTATAAGCTAGTGTACGGAAAGGCTTGTCATCTCCCTATCGAACTCGAGCATAAGGCCTATTGGGCCTTAAAGCATTGCAATTATGACCTTGTGACCGCGGGTGATCACCGAAAAGTTTAAATGAATGAATTAAATGAACTTCATGATCAGGCCTATGAGAACTCTTTGATCTACAAAGAGAAAACAAAGAGGATCCATGACTCCAAGATCAAGAACCGCGTTTTCAACGTTGGTGATCGAGTCCTCCTCTTCAATTCTCGATTAAAGATTTTCTCGGGCAAGCTTAAGACCCGCTGGACTGGACCATTCACCGTTACCCAAGTATTCCCTTATGGCACCGTCGAGTTATCTCAAACCGACGGGCCAAACTTCAAGGTGAATGGTCATAGACTTAAACACTACTTTGGAGGGGACATACCACCGATGGTTGTCCCGGATCTCCAAACTTTCCCCATGGACCAATGAATACGGGGACGAGTCAAGCTTAGTGACTCATTAATAAACAAGCGCTTCGTGGGTGGCAACCCATGCTTATCCTAATATATTTATAATAATAGTAATGAATAAGTGTGTTGTGAGGAGGCTCGCCTCTTCCTTTCTCGTGTTTTGTGGTTTTTGTTGTATGTCTAGGATTACCCTGGATTATGAAGCCTCTGGTGCTCGTGGTTTTGTCCTTCGTTCACTCGAGCTTCAATCCTTTGAATAATTATGAGAATCCAATATCCTAAATCTTATCGACTAACGTTTATCTTTGTGCATACTTAATAAACGGCTTTAGATTTACGTAGAGACCCTTCTTAAAACATTGAGGACAATGTTCAATTCTAGTATGGGGAGGGGTCTATCGATTTGATTGTGCCTGCAGTCGTTGTTTTCACGTAATCCTGTTTTTACCACCAAATTTTAAAAAAAATATTGTGATTTTATGCAAAAATTAAAAAAATTCCAAAAATAAAATAAGTGTTTTGTCACTTATGCTGGGTAGATAAAAAAAAATAAAGAATATAATTTTTCTTGGACTTGATCGAGCGTGTTGAGCTCTTAGCTTTGTCCCTTAACCGTTATAAACTTGACTAAGCTAGTTTATTTGACTAAGCATTCGCAGATCTTTTTATTAAAGATTTTAAATTTGCGAAGAACAAGAAATGATAGAGTTAATTATGAGTTAGATGCTAAGCAAGGATTAGTTGGAAATCTTAAGAGTTCATAAGTGTAATTTGTGGTTTTTCCTCCCCAAATCTTTTAACCGGACTAATAATAAATGCTATTTTTGAAAAATTAAACTTAAATCAACGATTTTTTTTAAAAAGGAGTCGATAACAATAATTTATTTAGTCTTAGTTCAAATTTATACTTAAATTTTCTAAAAAGAATTTTTCTCAATATCGTGGTAATATAAAGTGTTAAAAAAATAAAAAAATGAGGTAATAATAACTGTGGGCTGATAAAAGTTTAATGCCTCTTGCCGGATCACAACCGATGTGGCAGTCTTTAAAAGAAGGCCCATAGTAAGAATAATAATCCAAGACTGATAAAAGTTTGTTGCATCTTGTCGGCTCACAACCGATGTTGCAGCCTCCAAAAAGGTCGAGGATTTCCTTCGTTTAAAGGATGTATAATTATATTAAGTGTAATATATGTGATTTAATAAGTATAGGGAAAATCTCTTTTTCTTAAATTTAAATATGCATTTGAACTAAGACTATTTCGTTTAAATTGTGGTTTTTCTAAATGAATTGTTTATTTAACGAGAAGCCTAAGAGTTTTTGAAACCGAAGGTCCGTGAGTTCCGATACTATTCACTGTGGGGTGTCAAAAGCCTGGTCACCTAAGCCGGTCTTGGCTGGGATGTGCCAAGAAGAAAGTCGCTACATGGAATGATCTCGCCTTCAAAATTGTCACACCCCTAGACGGGGCCTAGGCGGAATACGTGTCCGAGGGCGTGACGTCATAACAATTCAAACCGAAAGCAATAAAGAACGACCACTAATCATGGACGTTTTAAAAAGTGTACTCGTTGCATAAAAGAAAATTAATTTAAGTTTTACAACCGGTCATAAGAGAGTTAAATGTAGCGGAAGCATAATAAAGTTTGACAATGACAACGAGTATATAAATAGATAAGTCTTGAAATTTGCGAAATCACATAGCACATAGACTCCATTTAGCATCAAGAATCAAGCCAAGCTAAGCACCTGAGAAAACATGTTTAAAATGTCAACATAATGTTGGTGAATTCATAGATTTAAGTTAATACAAGAGTGGACCACAAGATTTCAAAACGCATGCGACTACTATAACAGATAAAGCATCACATAAAAGTATTTATTGTTACGCTAAGCTCATGACATCGATGCTAATAACAACAGGGCATATCATATCATGCCACATAGTATTCCTGCCCTTAACTGGTGTCCCAAACCAAAGACCACCACAACGCACATCGACATGACATATATCCGTTTGTTCTTCGTTAAGTGGAACTAAAGCAGATAGGGATAATTAGTCCCAATAGATCTATTTACGCATTCGCGCTTACTTAACCAATCTAATTGGCCATAGGTAACTAATGGTTCATGATAGTTCGGGCAATAGTGGTTTGTAAGCAAACTTAGGCAACACATAAACATGTAAAACTCACGTTAAGAACTTGTGTCCAATTTTAAAATCAAACAATGTTTCTCACCCCAAAGTATAAAGCATTTGAAAATAGGTAAAATGTGGGGCTATGAACTCACCTTAAGCAAGTGGTGAATCAATAATCAACGAGGAAGAAATAAAGCCGAAGAATCCTACACGCGACCTAAATAAACGACGCGTCTTAGGAAAACGAAAGATAACCGAAACTTGTACGATATGCTTTCAAGAGAAAAGACATCCATGTGTGTTTGTGCTTTAGTTTGTTTAATAAAGTATGACTAAATAAAATTATAGAGTTTTTTATCAAGTCTTGGCGTTTATCCAAAAATTACTACTTTTAGAAAAATTTTATTTTAGGAAAGTTTTTAGTTTCAAGACGTTAATACCGTCCCTTATATTTGTTAAGTTTCCATATTTTCAAAATGTGCTAACTAACCATAATCGCTAAACTTCCAAGCCCGATCCGCTAAGTTTGACCAAACTTACTATTTTTAGTAACTTTATCGCTTTTCCTAAAATATGTTAATGACGTCTTCAAATGATGCTAATCTATATATATGTGTTACTATATGTTTCGCTGAAAGTCCAAAAATGTCCGAATGCGTCCGAAAACCCCTTTTACTATTCACATCAGCACACTATTCATTTAGTTTTGCCGAAAAATGTTTCAAGTTTCATTTGGCTATAACTTGGCCATTTTAAGTCTGATTTTAAAGTGCGATATGTGAAAAACTATCTGTTCGAATCAAGCTATTCAAAAACTACTTTTACGCCTAATGAAGACATTTTTAGCTTGCTCAAAACCTCAAAACTAATTCAGATCAGCAACATGTTTTTTCATAAATACTCCAAAAAATCCATCCAAACGCCACAATAGTGCTTATTCTAGCCTAATCCCGATCACTACTAACCCAACCAACAAAACCATACTTAATATAACCTAATCCCTTCATTTCTATTGTTGCAACACACTTTTCAACTCATCTCACCATAACTTATAAAAACAACAAACATAACCCTTCCATTTTTATAAAAGTTGTCAAGATACTTTGTCATTTCTTTTTTAGAAAAGTAACACAAACACATGGATTCTTAAACTTGAACAATATTCATAAGAATAAAAGAGATGAAACAAAATATGACCAAGAAATACATACAAGAATGAAGAAACAAGCAGAGAATCACAAGATCTATTCCCAAAATGACTAGATCTATAAAACCCACTTATAAAATTAGAAACCCTAATTTTATAATCTTAAGAAACCCTTGAAAATCAACCAACCAGTACTTAGATCTACCTTAGAAACCCTTGAAAATGAACTTAGAACACTTGGATCTTGAAAAGAATCAAAGAAAATGGGAACCCTATAAAGGGTGGTTTGGCCGTAGGTTTTAAGAGAAGAGGGAGAGAAAAAGAGAAAAAGAAAGCTAAAAATACAAGTGTGTGTGTTATGAATGAAATAATGGAAGCAACAAAATTTATATAACACAAGTTTACTTCACACACTAAAAGTGTGTGTGTGTGTGTATGCCATAGACAAGAGACAAGGAGGGGGAGGGGGAGGGGGACCGATTTGATCCTCCAATCAAATTCAAGTTGGCACAAAACATGTGATTAAGGCTTGTTTTTATTTGATTTGAATTCAAACTTGTTCACCAAGGGTGCATGTGATGTTGGTTTGGAAGTATGCATGCATGGGGAGGGGACCAAAGTGAATTTTATTCCTTTTATTTGGCTAGTGCTTCCCATTTGATTTAATTTCTAAGTCTTGCATGCAAAAGCTCATGTTATAAGTAAACCACGATTTACGCAAGTAACGAAACGAATAACGGTATCACCAAAAATTATGAAATTTTATATATTGCCATAAAATGTAAAAACGCAGTTATTGCCAAAATACTACAACGTTAGGCATCCCGGTTTGCTCCTAGAGACGATTCTCAAATAAGAGCGGAAATACTTCCCCGTTACACGTAAATATTAAACAAAACCTTGAAAATTCAAGTTATTAAACGGAAACGGCTAATTTATTGAACGGAAATTCTTGGGGTATCACATCCTTTCCCCGTTAATGAAGCTTTGCCCTCAAAGCTTAAGACGTAGCATGAGACACGGATTCATGGTTAGCAAAGAGATGAGGGTACTTTTTCTGCATTTGGTCCTCGCGCTCCCAAGTATACTCGGGACCTCTTCTTAAATTCCAACGGACCTTTATGATTAGAATGCGACTTTGCTTCAAACGTTTAACTTCGCGGTCAATAATTTCAATCGGTTCTTCAATGAAATTGAGCTTGTCGTCGACGTGGATTTCGTCTAACGAAATAGCGAGCGGTTCGTCGGACAAGCACTTCTTAAGTTTTGAGATATAAAAAGTACTATGAACACGGCTTAGTTTCTCGGGTAACTCAAGTCGATATGCAACCGTTCCAACTCTGGCGAGAATCTTAAAAGGTCCAATATAACGAGGGTTCAGCTTTCCCCGTTTGCCGAAACGTATCACTCCTTTCCAGGGCGATACTTTCAACATAACCTTATCCCCAACTTGAAACTCTAATGGCTTATGTATCTTATCAGTGTAGCTCCTTTGTCGATCACGTAAAGCTTGTAGACGATGCTTGATTTGGTGTTCATTCTTTGTTGCTCTTATCGAATAATTTTTGGGCCAGTAGTTGATCGTCTCCATACCTCGCACAAACAGGATACTGGTGTAACGCTCTCACTTGCGACCATTACAACGCCTCCAAAAGGTGCAGCTTTAATATCATATGATATCTGTTGTTGTAGGAGGAACTCTTTCAATGCGTAGACTGTCTGTCCCATCCCTTTCCGACGTCCATACACACACAGAATGTATCATGATCTTTAATGTTCTTGAGGGTCCTCTCACTTTGACATCTATTTGTGGGTGGTATGCCGTACTCATATCCAATGAGTACCTAGGGATTCGTTCAAACATTTTCCAGAATGAGACGTAAACTTACTATCTCGATCAGCAATAATTGAAACTGGACTCCATGTCTCGTGACTACTTCCTTTAAATGTATTGTCTTGTCAACATTCTCATTGTGCTCGATTTCCTTCATTGGGTAAGACAATGTGCAAAACTTTGTGAGTCGGTCTATAATACAAATTGTATCTAGAACATGGACGTCGTCTTAGGTAACTTTGTAACGATAATCCTTTGTATGTTATCCTATTATCCATATTGGGATTATGGGTTGAACCAACAAACCGGATGGTTTTTGGTATTCTGCTTTAACCTTTACACAAGTCATGCATTTACTAACATACGTGGCAATTTCTGCTTTCATGTTGGGCCACCAGTATAGCTTCTTCAAATCTTGGTACATCTTGTCCGATCCAGGGTGGATCGAATACTTTGACTTATGCGACTCGCGCATAATCAAAGCTCTCAAGTCACCAAAACATGGTATCCAACTTCTATTCTTCAAACATAATATTCCGTCTGCACGTGGCTCCATATTCTTAATCATGCCACATAAATCTTTTATTTCATAATTCTCTTCCTTTCTTGTCTCAACTTGAGCATTCAAGATCTGCACAGGGAGGCTCAAACCAATTGTCATAACCAAGGCTCGAACTCATAGTGGCTTAGGTCTACTCTTTCGGATCAATGCATCAGCCACTACATTCGCCTTTCTCGGGTGATAACGTAACTCACAGTCGTAGTCACTTAACAGCTCTAACCATCTACGTTGTCTCATGTTCAACTCTTTCTGATCTAGAATATGTTGCAAACTCTTATGATCAGTGAACACAACGCACTTCATGCCGTAAAGGTAATGTCTCCACATCTTGAGAGCGAACACTACAACTCCCAATTCCAAATCATGTTTCATGTAGTTCTTCTCATGGATTTTGAGGTGGCGGGATGCATAAACTATGACTTTCTCCTTTTGCATCAACAATGCGCCTAATCCCTTGTGAGAAGCATCACAATATACTACAAAGTTTTCACTTCCTTCGGGCAATGCCAAAATTGGTGCACTATACAACTTTTGCTTCAATGTCTGGAAAGCAGTTTCCTCCTTTTTACCCCATTTGAACTTTACACTTTTCTGAGTCAGCTTCGTCATAGGCTTGGCAATCTTGGAGAAACCTTTAATAAATCGTCGGTAGTAACCGACAAGACCTAGAAATTGACGAATTTTTGTTGGACTCTTGGGTGATTCCTAATCCTTGATTGACTCAATCTTCGCAGGATCAACGTGAATGCCTTCACTATCAATCACGTGTCCAAGAAATTATACCTTCGACAGCCAAAAGTCGCACTTCGAGAACTTGGCGTACAATTCTTCCTTCTTGAGCAACTCTAAAATTAGTCTAAGATGTGCATCATGTTCTTCCTTGGTCTTCAAGTAGATCAAGATATCATCGATGAAAACGATCACAAATTTATCTAAGTATGGTCTGCATACTCGGTTCATCAAGTCCATGAATACTGCCACCGCGTTAGTCAACCCAAAAGGCATCACTTGGAACTCGTAGTGACCATAGTGGGTCCTAAATGCCGTCTTTAGAATATCCTCGTCACGAACTCTGAGTTGGAGATAACCAGACCTCAAGTCGATCTTCGAGTACACACTTGATCCTTGCAACTGATCAAATAAGTCGTCGATTCTCGGAAGTGGGTATCGATTCTTTACAGTAAGCTTGTTAAGTTTACGGTAGTCGATACACATCCGAAAAGAGACGTCTTTCTTTTTGACAAACAAAACCGGAGCTCCCCAGGGTGAGGAACTTGGTCTTATGAATCCTTTGTCAGAAAGTTCTTGTAGTTGAGCAGACAATTCTTCCATTTCCGATGGTGCTAATCTATACGGGGCTCGACCTACAGGTGCAGCACCTAGGACTAATTCGATTTGGAATTCAACTTGTCGTATCGGGATGGTAAAACATGTAAGTATTTCAGGAAAGACTTCCAGGAAAGTCCCGGTACAGTCGGCAGTATTCGAGTCGCTTTCTCCTTCGACCTTGTCTTTATTTTCTTTCATCGTATACTATCGCCAGAAATAGTTGACAACATTTCTACATATACTTTTGGGCCTTTAACATGATTATGCCAACGTTGATTTCTTTCTCCTTGGCACTTTTGTTCCTTGAAAGATCAGATTTTTGTTTCTGTAAGGATACGCCATATCTTCTCGTCACAGACAATCACTGCATAATTCTTGCTAAACCAATCATGCCGATGATAAACATCGAAAACTACCCAAATCTTATGGCATCAGTCGATATGAAATGGATGTCCTAACTATCCTAAATGTACAACTTCCTAAGCATGTGTTGGTTTGAAAGTTCCTTCCGTCAGCTAGCTCGACAGGCGTAACTTAACGTCTAAGGCTATGTTTGAAATCTAGCAATGCACTAAAAGTATTTGATACGAAACTTCTATCGGCACCCGAATCAAATAACATATAAGCATGATGATCATTAAGAAGGAACGTACCCGTGACAGTATTGGAACCTGGGTTTACGTCACCTCCTCCTAGGACATATGCTTTGCCCCTTGCATCAGGAACTCTTGCTTTATTCCCACGGTTTTGGTTCTTGACTTTGGGACAAGCCTTTCGGTAATGTCCTTGTGCACCACACTCAAAACACGTAATAACTCCTTGATTTGGCCCTAGAGTTCCTTGAGTAGGTACAGTCACAACAGATCTGCAATCCCTGGCCAAATGTCCAATCCTCTTACAGTTATAACACTTAACAGTACACTGTCCTTTGTGGTGTAACTTACACTTATTGCAGAAAGGAAGTGTTCCTTCATAACCATTCTTCTCATTGTTACCAGCCATATAGGCTGTAGCAACATTCTGACCTAGTGTTCTATCCTTTGTGGGGTGGTTGTTACCCACGGTTATTTATTATAGTGGGTATTTAATCACTCTTGTTTCTTTGCGTTTTCTGTACAGCATAGCCGTTTCAACTGTTGATCCTCAAGTTGTGGCAATTCAGACAACATTTGTAGCTTGTGGTGTTCGCTAGTCAATTACATTCCCTTGGATATTATCAGGAAGACCTCCAATGAATTTCTCCACCCGATCTTCCTCCTCGGGGACCATTTTGGTACACATCATGGTAAGTTCTTGGAACCTTTGAGTGTAAGTAGCCATGTCATTATTCTTCACCAACAAATTCCACAACTCGATTTCCATTTTTTGGATCTCATTTCTCGGGCAGTACACTTCAGTCATCAGCTTCAACAGCTCTCTCTATGATAAAGCGTATGCAGCATCAGTTCCGATGGTTCTCTTGTGAGAATTCTACCAAGTTAATGGACTGTCGAGTAAAGTATAGGTAGCATACTTCACTTGATATCTCTTCGAATAGTTGCTGATGTGAAACACAGTTTCCATCTTTTCACTCTATCCTATTAAACCAACCACACCTTCTGTTCCTTTAAAATTTAGTGGTTGACATTTCATGAAATCTTGGTAAGTACATTCACAAGCAGCAGGCCTATCGCCTCTCCCATTCACATTTTGGTTCTCATTACCGTCACTGTTGTCGCCTCTATTGTTTCCATTTCCAGTACCATTTCCATTACTATTTCCATTGTCATTTCCATTACCATTTCCATTACCGAGTTCAAGATCTGGGTTAACTCAACGAGCCTCTAGAGCTACGTCCACACGTTGGTTGATCATTTCTTCAATTGCGGCAGGGGTCGTACCGGAACGAGTGTTAGTCATTATTCTACATCACAAGACACAACCCATGGTGAGATTTGAAACGAATACACGATTATTAGATAACGATAATTTAATATATGCTATGAAATAAAATATAATTACAACACGATTGCCAGAACGAATAAATAACAATATAGATAAATAAGCGAGAGAGTCAAAACAAGCTTTTCATTTCATGAATAAAAGCATAATTCGGTTACAACCAAAATCCAAAATAGGTACATGATCCACAATTATTTCTACTGCTAACATCTAGACCTAACCATCGGTCTAGTGTCCTACATGATCATGGTACAACTTGTCTAAGGGCAAAAACCCAAACGTCTCTTAATGTATGACTCCAACCTCCTAAGTCTCTCTCGAGTATCATCGCGATCCTTACGAACCTGACGAAACTCCTCCTGTGAAAGAGGCATGTGAAGACGAAGACTGTTCACACGATCCCTCTCAATATCCAACATAGCACAAACCTTGAGGTTCTCCAACCTCAAGCTGTCAATCCTCTCGATCATAACAACTCTTTGTCCCCTAGCTATCAACTGATCAGCCTCCAATCGTCTCTAAGCAGTCTCAATCCTGACAATCCTATCAATACGAACCTCAGACATGTGATGGTAAAAATCACGCACAACATCATCCAAGTTGATCGACATATCTTTGAATGACCTAAAAATGCCATCCCTAGTGCTAGACGAATCAAAAGAATCCTCTCCAGCTGGCTCTACAATCTCCCCCTCAACTATCGGTGCGGACATCAGGTCTATACCTACCTCACTGTATCTCCAGCACTGGTGTCAGCCTCATACTCCTCGGTGTCATCCCTGACATCCTTAGGGTCAATCTCAACAAGATCTCTAACATTATCCCAATCACCAATACCCATCTCCATATCAACCTCAGTCTCTATAGGACCAATCTCGGTATCCTCCTCTATGCTAGCCTCAGACGAATATGAATCTATGAATCTCTTACGAGGTGGTAAGAGATCAGCACGGGTATGAGCTAATGATACTATAACTAGCGTAGATGATGGTACATAATCAACCGGGGATCTACATCTCTTGCGAGATGGTCCAGCAGAATGTAAAGATGAATGCAGTGGTCTCTTTGATGATAACCAGAAGATGACGCTGATGTAGTCGGCGGATACTAAAGTAGATAATAGAGCAGCACACCAACAACAAAATGCCTTACTACGTCATGGTGCTCTCCTCGGAGAGTAACATAATCTAGGTGGTACATCTCTAGTCGAAGATCCAGAATGAGCCTGATCTGGTGTGTCCAAACTTAAAGAATGAACTAGCGAAGAATACAAAGATGAACTAAAAGAAGATAGGTGATAGTCTGAAGAACGAGGTGATGTATTCCTCGTTGTTAATCTGCGAGTTGGTAAAGGTCTAACTCTCTTCCTCACAGTCAACAACTTACGCGGCCTATTAAGATGGGTGCGGTAAGGTCGACCAAAAGGAATAGCCTCCCCGGGTCGGATAAGAATCGCTTGCCGTCAACGAATCCTGAGCGGGGCAGTAACAGGAGCAATAGGAAACTCAGATGATGATGATGGATGATTCGTGGTATAGCATACACTTATATAGCAACCCTAATACAGATCCTAACCGAATGCCCTTGACCAAGACAAAAGGTCAAATTCCACAAAAGGATAAAATACACAAGATAGAATCAATGATAAAAAGATTCCGGAAGAGATATTCCCGGGTCGTATTTCCGCAACCGGCTGCAATTGAAGGTAATCCTGGTTTGATGAGAAATTGAATGATGGAGAATATTTAGATATGATGGAAACACTGATATAATTACAACTAAAATTAATTAAATAAAACCTAATTTAATCTACGGGAAACAGATATAGGAAATGGGGATCTTAAAAACTACGGGAAACATAATTAATTATTGGGAAATCCTAAAATACAATCTATAATAAAAAGGGGGAACAAAAATAGTTATCGGGAAACCCTAATACTAAAAATTAAGAAAATTAAATGCTAAATTAAATTAAAAATTAAAATTAAATTCTAATTAACTTAATTTGAAAAATAAAAAAAACTAGAATTAAAACGGAGGTCGTTTGAATGCTAAACGAAAAGAAACGGTAAAACGCACTCGGTAAAACGGGTCTAAGACTGAATTTTATGAAAAATTAAGCCTACACTAAATTTTATATTTTTCCTACATACTAAATGACAAAATAAAATTTTATAAAAAAGAAAAATATTTTTTTATTAATTTTTGGATTTTTTATGAATTTTTAAAGATTAATAACTAATTAAAACTAAGAAAATAGAAAAAGACAAAAAATAAAAGTTATAAAAATTCTGAAAAAATAAAACTAAATAAAGAAAAATCTTACAATTCTAAAAATATAAAAATGCCTAAAAGTTATTAATTATATAAAAAGTAATTAAACTTATTAATTTTAAACCTAATTTAATAAAATAAGACTAACTGAAGTTAACCCTAGGGACTAACGATGCTAAGGACACAAGGACTAACAAAGTAACAGCACAATTAACCTAAGGACTAACTAAAGGTAACTATAAAATTGGAATTTACCTAAATGGTCCCTGCACACCAACCCGATTACAAAGCAAGTCCAAAGTGCTTATTATCAAAAAGTCAAAGAAGGAAAGTTATAGAGGGGCTTTAGCTTATCATTTTCTAAATAAAAGGGCAAGTGTTTATTTTCCATAGATAAGAGCCAGAAAAGTGAGCTTTTGACTACAAATCTTAATAAGCTTATAAGCTTATTTAAACTTTCTTTTGGGGATATAAGCCAACTAAATAACTAAAACCCTTGATGGGGAATCTGATAAATAGGCTAGGGATTCCATAATTAAGCTAAAGTAAAGACCTATAATAAGCCCTAAAATAAGCTGGTCTATATTAAAATAAGCTAAACAGTTTATAAAAAAAAGGAGAAATTTAGGGCTTTTAATCCTAATTAAAAACTAAGCTAAAAGGGTTGAATTAAGCCTAAGAAAACTTGGGGATTTAAAGAGCAACTAATAAGCTATAAATAAAAGCTAAAATATCTAGGAGCTTAATATAAAATAAGCTAGATGAGGGAGGCTGAATGGTGGTGTCTAGCACCAGGGGAGGCAAGGCAGTGGCCAAGAGCTTATTTTGGCTTTATGAAATAAGCACATCAGTGATTTTTAGCCAAAACAAGATCCAAACAGATTTATAGGGGTGGTCAATGAGCTTATTTCCAACTGATGAAGCTTAAGGCCTAATTAAAAACCGCTGATAATAAGCTCTAAGTTCAATTTTCAAAAGAAAATGCATACCACCATTTTGACTCATACTTGGTCAAATTAAAAGGGACAGAACAAGTGGGTGTTAAAATGGCTAAAACAACCAACCAAAGCACAATAAGAAGTAGCTTAAGCTTCATAAGCAGCTGGAGCACTTAAGCTCAATTTGGCTTATTATTGAAATTTTAACAATTAATAGAGGCCATTCAAAACTTATTTTTCAAACTAAAAGTGTGATTAAAGGAGACTAATAAACACCCTACACATCATCCCGAATTTGCTGCGTGGTAATTTTTTAATCATAAAAACAGTCCATATGGCCCATTTAAGGTCTAAACCAACACGCACCCCCTTAATTTAAAAGATTTCGGCTTGTTTTTAGCTTTTTAAAAGAAATAAAGGGGTAAAACTAAGTTTTATAAGCTGAGCTTAACAAACTTAACCACGTTTTTTGTATACGTTTAAACAGATTTTAAAGGCATACATAAGACTTTGCACTTTGACAATAGCAATTTCCACCAGAAAAAACACTTAAACTTGTATATAAAAGCTGGAAAAAAAATTTACAACAAAACATTAAATAAACGAGTACAACACTTTTAAAGCAAACTTAATTAACTTTTATACTAAGAAAAGTAAAAAAAACAGGGGTTGGTTTTCGGCTTGCTTTCCTTTTTCTTTTATAAGAGTCTCCAAATACCTCTTCTCTGGGTCTTTTGGGTTGTTTTTCTTATGAGAGGCAGGGACTCTCACAAGCCAGCCTATGCCCTTGATTGTCTTCTCCATTCATCTCAGGCCATGGTTGGGGTGCGGGTTTTTTTTGTGTAATTGCCAACCTGGAAAAGTGTATAAGGGGTAATGGGAGGTGGGAAAATGTTTAAGATGTTAGCTGGGAGATGACCTTGGGATAGTGGTTTGGGCCTGAAACCAAATGGATATTCCCGGTTAGAGGGGTTTTGGCGGGAAGGGGGTAATAGTACCCCGTTGCATACGCAGATTAAATGGAGAGGATGGAAATAGCAGCATTTACCCCGCCCCAAACTACCCACCTCTATTCATTTCCATAAGCCCCCCAAAAACATTATATGGGACTTTGGAAAGTGGACAGGTTTGGTCCCACTTTTTGATATAGAAAAATGGTTTAAAAAAAAAAGATTTGGTAAACAGCAAAAACAGACCCTGCTGTTATATAAAAGGAAATTTAGTAAAATTGCAAAAAAAAACCAGCCCTTTGAGGTCTGGTTTATCTATAATTTCCTGTTTAAAAATAACTTTCAAACTTTCAAACTTGCACTTTTAGCCCTTTTCTTAAATTTTTTTCATTTTTAATTATAAAACAAGGTTTTTTAAAATTTACAAACTATTGGTCCTTGAGTTTTATAAAAGGGTTTTTTTTTGGGGCTAATGGTTATGTGTTGGGGCCCATTTAGTGGCTTGTATTAGGCCAACTGGGTTTGGTTTGGGCTATTGGTTACCCTTAGCTAGTGGGCATTTTCAAGCCCAATTAAGGCTTTGAAAGTGGGTTTTGGTGTACAATGGCTGCGATTTGGTTGTAACTGGCTAGGATTCGGCCATCAAAGTCTTCACATCTTTTGTCAATTGCACACAAATGGGCTGTTGTAATTGATTGAGGGCCCATTTGGTCTTCACAGTCTTCATAGTTATACTATTGGGCTTTCCCGGCCCATCAGATGGGTTAAGATTGCATCCAATAGTATTCTTCAGTTCCGGCTCCGGTTTTTGACTGCTGATTCATTATATTGGACTCTGGACTTTGGCATTTTTGGACTTGGCCTTGGATTTGCACAGTCTTTTCCATTCCATGCTCAGTTTTGTACATTTTGTGGCTTGGTTTTCTGTCATTTTGTTAGATATCCCACTTCCTGCACAATACAAATGCAAAACAAACATATATTTGGCAGTCTTATCTTATTTTGGTCATTAAGCACATTTTTAGAGGTAAAAGATATGTGAAATTAAGCACACATATCAAAATCCCCCAAACTAAGTTAGTTGTGTCCATCACGCAATGTTATGAAGTAAACATGTAAACCCCGTTTTCACCATTTTCTTAATTAAGCACTAACAACAACTAATATTATTTGGATTTCTCATTTTTTAACAAGTTTGACTTTCTTAATTATATTAATACTGGGGATCATAGAATGAGAATCGCCCGTAGAGATGATCTACGGATGACCTACGGATAAAATAATCATCGTCCTCGATTATTTAGCACAAGTCCAAGCTAAGCAATTAAACAAGATCATTGTCGATATAATTCTATATGTAAGCCCTATACTTAGGACATGAGAATTTTCAACTCCCAACATGGATATACGATTGAATGTGTGTACTCATTAATAATTTAACCATAGATCCACTTTATATTTTCATCATAGTCATAATTCAAAATGACTCCAATGACTCAAAGCAACACTTATTAAGAACTATCTGTAACTTGATTTCGAGATTTACACTTTAGAACTTTTTTTTATTTTTTTATTTTTATTTTTTTGCAAATTTACATCATCATACTCAAAAGTTCTAAAGCTAAAGCAATGAAAATGCGTATCATAGATTGAACCCCTACCTCGTGGTAAACCGAGTAGGATATCTACGACCAACACCGATTGTTCTAGTTTGGGAAAACCCACCCCTTTGCTAGCGTAAGTGGGAAAATCACATCACACCTTCTTCCTAATATTGCTAAGATTGGTGTTTCATAGTATTGAACTCCTCACCTAGACCATTCTCCAAGTTAGGATAATCCACGACACACCCAATCCTAGAGTATCGTTGCTAGCGGAGTGGGATATCACGACACATCTTTTACTTGCTCCATAATATCAACTGCATGTTCAATGGCAATTTCAATAATTCATGCATTTATGGCATTCACTATCATTCATGCTTTCTTTGGCATTTATCTTATAAATCACCAATAAAATCTCGAAAATCTCGCTTTGAAAACTCAAGTTACAAATTTGAAGCTTTTTCTGAAAACATCGATTGACTTAGTTGAATTAAATTGAGTACGTATGATTAGGTGGATTAGAAATTCACGGGAGAGAAAACCACAAGTTACTTGTATAAGTTTTTAGACGAATCTTGCTTGGCACATAAACTTGTATTTAACTCTATCATTTCTCGTTCTTCACATTATTAAAATTCAAAGCTATAGAATTCGTGAAAGCTTGGCCTAAAGGAACTAGCTAGGGCTCAACACGCCCGATCAAGTCAAAAATTATTCTTATTCTACCCAAAAGAAAAGCAAAACTGTGACAAAACACTTATTATATTTTTGAAAAATTTTCAATTTTTTCATTTTTTTGGTATTTTGGTGGTAAAAACGGGTTTACGTGGTAACAATGCTGCAGGCAACAATCAAATCGAAGATACCCCCCCAAACTAGAACTAAACATCGTCCTCGATGTTTTGAAGGGTATTACATTAATCCTAAGGCCATTTATGAGGTATGCCAAAAGATAAAACGTTAGTCGATAAGATTAGGATATCGGATTCCCAAATGAAGCTGAGGATGTGAAACTCTTGATGAATGACAAAACTGAGAGTCTTCACAATCCGGGCAATCCTGGACAATAAATAACAACAACATGGAAACACGGGTAATGGAAAAGACAAGCTATCTCAACACTTATTTATATCACAACTACGGATAAGCATGGGGTGCCTCCCACGAAGCGCTTGTTTAGGGTCGCGATGCTTGACCCATCACAAGGATTTATTGGTCCTTGGGGAAAGTTTGGAGATCTGGAACTACCAAGTGTGGTACGTTCCCTCCAAAGTAATGCTTGACGCGATGACCATTCACTTTGAAATTTGGCCCGTTGGCTTGAGAAAGCTCAACAGTGCCGTATGGAAATACTCTAGTGATGGTGAAAGGGCCATTCCAACGGGATTTTAGTTTGCCCGAGAAAATCTTTAATCTGGAATTAAAGAGGAGGACTCGATCACCAATGTTGAAAACACGGTTTTTGATCTTGGAGTCATGGAGCCTCTTTGTTTTGGCCTTATAGATCAAAGAGTTCTCATAGGCATGATCACGAAGTTCATTAAGTTCATTGAGTTGAACTTTCCGGTGATCACCCGTAATTACAGGATCACCCCCTTCGTCCCACCAAACCCCACCTCATTTACAATTATCCCCACCCCCCCCCTTCACACAAGCCACTAGACGTCAAAACAAAACAAATGATAAGAACAAAATAATAATGTAGCAATGGTGTGCTAGCTATTCAACCTAACCGACCACAATTTGTTACACGTAGAAATATGAAATCTTATTCGAATTATAGCTTAATAATAAAAACACAAAACACGTTTCCTTCCTAACCTTTCTTCCTCATTTCAAAATGATAAAATGGAACGATTATGATTTTAATCCCGCGGAGTCATATGGTTATCGTCGGTTAAAAGTAAATATATCACGTTGATCGAAAAAGTATCACGAACATAATGGTATAAGTTAGAAGACCCGCGATCAAACGTTACTCGAACCCGAACCGTAACTAAGCCGAAAGAAACATCACCACCCTCGTCATCACTATGTCAAAGTCTTAAACACCAAGTAAACCCTTCACTTTGTCATCATATCATCACCATGACCTCATCTCTTTGAGCTCCAAGGCTTACTAGCCTCGTCACCACCTTAAACACCTCCATCACCCTACTCGTCATCCTTTTTTCTAGCCACACAAGTCTTACCACATCTCAATACTACTACCAACTAGATATTTTACTACCCTTGGCCTCCAAGAAAGGCCTTGTCACCTCCTTGTGACTCATTACAGCCGTGGCCACAAAACACCCCTAACACCTCACCATTGCTAGTTTTCTAACCTTCTAACACCTCATGCTATCAATACTTGGCCTCCACTCTTAAGCCTTTGGTCCCTACTCAAGGTTTATTTGACGTTTAATCCTTTTCCTTGCCTATAAATAGCCGAAACCACTACTTCATTCAATCACACTTCAAAGCTTCATCACACACTTAAATGAAGATCTAATTCAGCAAAGGAGGATAAAGGAAGGTTGAGAGGGGTCTATAAGATCATTAATAGCAATGAATCAAGAAAAGAAGCCCTTGAAATTATTACCAGGCGTATGAACTCATAACTCCATTTTTGACCCATATTTACCATTCAAACTCAAAAACACACTCAAAACAGATCCAAGCCATGCCATAGAAGACCAAGAGAGTCACCAAGAGTAGAATTAAAGCCAAGAAGAAGAAGGAAGAAATTCTTGAAGTCATTTCCAGGCGTACGATCCAAAATAAGCTCATACGACCCATTTTTGAATCTTTTGGCTCAAACCCAGGTTCTTCAAGCTCTCCTACTGTTTTATAATCCTTATGATATTCATATGATCATAATATAACTCTTGTTAAAAGATCTTAGCTCAAAATCTATTCGTTTTCTTGTTTTGATCCAAAACCAAAACCCGAAACCCTAAAATTCGTGTTTTTCATTAATCTAAAAGCTATTATGGTTAAATATTGTTATAATCTATCCTAACATGCTTAACTAATGTTATTATAACCACTTTATTAAGTCTTGAAAGAATTTGAATTAAAAACCTACGCGTTTTCGTTATTAAACCCTAAAACGACCCGTTTTGATTTCCGGCTTAACGAATCGTTAATCTAAACTTTCGTTACGTTAAAACATCTTATTTTAGCTTATATTAATAAGCTATAACCTGCAAATATCATTTGGAGTCTTAAAAATACCTTGCATGCAAATTAGGACTTGATTTGTAAAATATTTTGCATGCAAGGGTATATATTGTAAATATTTGGAAAATAACAAGTACAAGGGCTGTTTTTGTAATTGTATGAAAGTTATAACTCCAAGGATTAGTTTTGCCAAGTTTTAAAGTCAAAGGATTATTTATATATTAAAAGGACTAGTTTTGTAAATATATATATACCAAGGGTATATATTGTCAATTTCACATTCTTAAAAATATAAAATAATATATTTTTATATAAATTATAAAAATATAAATAAAAGTTATTAAACTTATTTTTATTGAAACCCGACACATTAATCGTTATTAATTAACGATCGACGCATTTTAAATTAAATACGTTTTATATTAAACGTAATTTATCATCAACTAACTTTTGAAGAAACATTAAAATCATATCGTATCACAATACTAGGGAGCTTCATATTAAGAGGTTTCATCTTGGTATTACGTTCTGAATGATGTTTGTTGGGTGCTTTACGATTTAAAGTGCCCTCAGCTCTCAAACGTTTACTGGATGACTCTGAATGATGAAGGCCGAACGGTGATACCATAATTCAAACTCTTCAATCAAATTCATAACTCTTTGACCAAAGTTTCTAAAGTACAATCTCCGAAGACTTGACATATTTACTCAGGTTGCGTGACGTGGCTGTTTACTATCATTTTGCTATATCAACCTTCCCCGGTTAAGATTGTGATAAGGTCGTCAGCTTTCATTTTGGAATATTTATTACAACTACCTATCAGGTGAAGTTCATAACCTCGCCTTTACTTATTTACATGTTTTATAAACCCGAGGGTTGATACATGCTTGTTTACAAACTCTTTTATATTTATAATATAACAGTGTGAATTACTTTTTCTCAAAGAATTTGAGTTCATAGCCCTCACTTTTTTAATCTCTTTATGTTTCATAAACCCCGTGAGGGGGTAACATGCTGTTAAATTACGAATACAAGTGTTCATTCTAAGATATATGCTAACTGCTATACCAATTCAATTTATGTCAAGTTACTTTATGCCAAAAGTCCCTCAATTATCATAGACCCATTATCACTTTCGGCGACATTTTTGTGAACTCGAATATAGTTGATAGATCTATTTGGATTTGAGGAATCCTGTCTTGTCTGTTGCCGGTTAGGTAAACCAAACACACTATATTTATAATTTCATTGGTATACTGGAAAAATTACCTACACCGAGGGCCTTTATCTCTATGTTTCTATCTCATCAGTTTTTGTATATATATTTAATTTACACTAGTTAGTTTGTGTGCACATGAGCTCTAGACCAGACAAGGAACATGACCAAAATTGACCAAAAACAGACCATACAATGACAATAAAGGCGGAGTAATACATGTTACTATGATAATTGCATTCGTTGCACATTTATTACAATAACGGGTATATAATAACCTGAACCAAGATCTTGAATAATACCATTTTCATATTAATTGTGTTTGACAATTATTACACTATGACTTGTATTCAAACTGTTTATCAAACCTATGTATTTCACTCAACCTTTGTGTTGACTTTTTAGCATGTTTATCTCAGGTTATTTGAGCCAATTTACGGCTGAGTGGCCATGACTCGTAGATGGTAAATCATTGTAATCATTCAGAATGTATGTAACTAGATTTTGGGACCTGCCTTTGTAAAACTCTGATTTGAAATGAATGATAACGTATCTTTTGAACAAACGTCTCTTTTGGGTCGTTTTCTATGATTATGATTGTTGTTTCCATAAAGTAATACCCCATATTAGCTTCCGCTGCTATATTGTAAAAATGGGAGTGTTACACAAATATATGGACATTCTAATTTTTTTAAAGTACAAATTTATATTGTTTAATTATATATATTAAACAAACATGTTTAGGTGGTGATGTAACTATATAGAATTATATGTTGTGTTAGTTATCCAAAGTACATTGTACTCATACGACCTATATTTAATTAGGTTGCATTCGGACTATACGTGACGATTTTCATATTTGTTTTATATATCAAATACATTCACTGATTTGAGTTCATGGTCCCGCTTTTATACAATTACAATGATTTACAACTTTGGGGTGAGAAACATGCATTGTTTTATGATTGGACGCAAATACACTTTTAAAAAATTACGAGTTTGCCTATGTAGCTATAACCCACTATGCCCATGAATCATGAACTGTTAATTACTGGATTGTAAGCGCAAATGTTATGAATAGATCTATTTGGGATTGACATCCCCATTCGGGTAAGTAGCGCTCACTAGTTTCGGAGGTACTGAAACGACGAATGTATACCATGTCGGAACAATTTGGATGTTGACGTTTTAAAGCATGTTTTTCTGAGGTCAATAAGGTACGAGAAACTGGGATACATTGGTGGTCATCATTTTGAGGATTCAATTTGCAATAGAGACTTAAGTGCATTACATTTTGGAGATTTGTTATGTATTAAAATCTTTTATATTTACATGGTTGAACAAGTTAAGCTGTGAGCTTTTGTAACAAATAATTTTAATTAAATCCAATATATCATTTTAAACAACTCATATAGAGGTCGTTCTCATATCTTGTGCTATTGATCTATGAAGTAACACTCTCATACCCATATTCCGCTGCGACCCTATTTGGGGGTGTTACATCAAAGCATAAGTAGCCTAAGTTCTAATCGTCCTCTTGTAAGCATTCCACAAAGTCAAAGCACTATTGTTGGGAATTATAATTTGAGTTGATTATGACAAAACATATTAAAGATGGAAGACCTACAAGACAAAGCTGGAATAACATTAATGCTGATTGAAGATTAGTCAAACAGTATTTAATGCTCAGCTAAAAGATAAAGATCAACATTAATGCTGATTGAAGACTGGTCAATATAGTATTTAAGATTATTGAAGGACTGGTCAAATAGTATTTATGATGATTGAAGACTGGTTAAATAAGATTGATCTTATCTTGTCTTGTAAACCCTACTCCCTCTATTATATAAAGAGGGTAGGCGTCTAGGTTAGAGGTATCCATTCATAGCAGACTTCTCCAATGAGAGTCTAAGAAACGCATAGAGCGTGTAGTAGTAGTAGTTAGTTATCTTAGACTAGATTAGTCGATCTATGAAGCCTACAATTAAGGTTTCCACAATTGGTATCAGAGCGGGTTGCTCTTGATATCTAGGATTCAAGGTTTTATGGTAGAAGAATGAAGAAGAAACCTAAACACGGACGCGTTTGGATCTTGAACGATGATGATGTTTATGGCTCGTTTTGGAGATTATTTGAAGAAGACATTTGATTATTACTTATTTGATGTTGTAGTTGATTTTCACAGGTTTTGTGTTCTTATCATATCTTAAAGGAGTGGTCACCTTTAAGATAACTTGTTCGTGATTATAAGGCGGTGACGAAGACTTGATGAATCTAGCAAAGGTGTACGATCTACCTTATGATGCTTACTACGTACATTTGCTATCACTTTAAGGAGTTACGTTATTGTGCTCAGTGTCTCATTTAATAGAGGAATGAGGATTTTGTCAAGAGACATAGGTCTACTTATACATAGCAGGTATGAGACTCGACGTCATGTGGATAAACAGGATATAAGACACAAGTTTGGGAAATTCAACTTCTTCAACAAATTCGTATTATTCGTTTTTCTTCATCATTGATAATTTGCTGCTTGGAGCCTACTAAGTCCATGATTCAAGAGATGGTAAACATGTTAAGGGGAAGCTTATTGTTTATTTACCATCTACATGCACTCCTATTTGATTATGACAAAAAGGGGAAGAGTGCATGGATTCAGGGGAAGTTCTTCATCTATATTAGCTTCAGGGGAAGCTTGTGCTTATTGGTTTTGTCATTATCAACTAGGGGAAGATTGTTGGGAATTATACTTTGAGTTGATTATGACAAAACATATTAAAGATGGAGGACCTACAAGACAAAGCTGGAATAACATTAATGCTGATTGAAGATTAGTCAAACAGTATTTAATGCTCAGCTAAAAGATAAAGATCAACATTAATGCTGATTGAAGATTAGTCAAACAGTATTTAATGCTCAGCTAAAAGATAAAGATCAACATTAATGCTGATTGAAGATTAGTCAAATAGTATTTAATGCTGATTTATACTTTCCTAATTTTAATTGATCTTATCTTGTCTTGTAAACCCTAACCCCTCTAGTATATAAAGAGGGGTAGGCGTCTAGTATTGATTATCCATCATAGTTAGATCTCTCCAATGAGAGTCTAATAGTTAGCTTATTAGTTTATGTAATAGTTCATAGTCGACTGATTAAAGTCGAATAGCTTATAGTTTATTAGTTTATGAATAAAAACCTTGTTCATAACATTGTTGTTCTTATTTGTTATTCCGCTGCGTGATCAATGTTATGATATCCTAGATGGGCAAAACGATCTATGAAGCCTACAATCAGGTTTCTACATTTCATCTTTAGTCTTTTCCACTTCATCTTCTCTATTGTCGCTCCATGCTCATCCAATAAATGCTTTTTGATCGTTGTTCTTTGGCGGCTTTGAACATTCTCTAATGAGGTGATTTGGATCGCCACATCTAAAACATTTTCTTTCACTTTTACCATAACCATAGTTTCTACTTCTTTGGAATGTTTTTCTATCGCCTCGTGGTTGTCTTACAAATCTTCCTCATCTCTTGAAGAATTTCTTGAATTCCGTTACGGCCATAGCATAATCTTCGTCTTCACTATCAGAGCTTGAGCTATCTTCATCACTTACTTCATTTTTCATCTTTAATGCAAGAGATCTACTTTGTTATTTCTTTCCTTTGATTGTTTTGAAATCTTTCTTTATTACTTTTTCATAAACTTTCAAGTTTCCAATAAGTTCGTCAAGAGGTAAGGTTGTTAGATTCTAAGGATATAAGATCAATAGTTTGGGAAAATTCAACTTTCAACAAATTCGTATTAATTCGTTTTTCTTCTTCATTGATTAATTTTCTGATTGGAGCCTACTAAGTCCATGATTCAAGAGATGGTTAAAATGTTATGGGGATGTTATTGTTTATTTAACTCATCTACTTGCTCTCATATTGATTATGACAAAAAAGGGAAGCGGGCATGGATTCAGGGGGAAGTTCTTCCCATCTTTATTAGCTTTAGGGGGCTTGGCTTATTGGTTTTGTCTATTTCAAACTAGGGGAAGTTGTTGGGAATTATTTCTTTGAGTTGATTATGACAAAACATATTATAGATGGAGGTCCTACAAGACAAAGCATGGAATAACATTATTGCTGATTTGAAGATGAAGATTAGGTCTATAGTATTTAATACTCAGCTAAAAGATAAAGATCAACATTAATGCTGATTGAAGATTAGTCAATAAGTATTTAATGCTCAGCTAAAAGATAAAGATCAACATTTTATTGTTTGATTGAAGATTTGTCAAATAGTATTTATTGTCTGTATTATATTTCCTAATTTTATTTGATCTTATTTGCTTGTAAACCCTAACCCTCTAGTAGCGATTAAAGAGGGGAGGCGTCTAGTATTGATTATCCATCATAAGTAAAGATCTCTCCAATGAGAGTCTAATAGTTAGCTTATTAGTTTATGTAATAGTTCATAGTCGACTGATTAAAGTCGAATAGTTTATAGTTTATTAGTATGAATAAAGAAAACCTTGTTGAATAGCATTATTGTTCTTGTTTATTCCGCTGCGTATTAATGTTATTCGTAAAACTAATCCTAGATGGGCTAAACGATTCTCAACAAGTGGTATCAGAGCATTAAATCAGCCCACTAGGAAAGTTTGATTGTGAATAGTAAAGCATTAAATCATCAGATTTCCCATCAAACTTGTAGGTCCGTATAAACAGGATCTGAATGAGCCTTGAATGACTGATAGTCCTTTGAATAAATCCAAAGATCTATATGAGAGACAATAACTGTGATTAATAATATTGACGCGGGAATTTCAATAATCTATACAAGATTGAACATTAAGAACGATCTAAACTTGCTTATTACTATTTAACTATTTGTTGGTGAACTACTCAATCAATCGTGTGTTTTACAATTTATTCTATGTTCCTTTTATAGGCGTAAGGAACCCTAAAAGCGGTTAAGAGATAATGCTATTCTTCCTAAATCAACGGCTAAATTGTATACTCATTACTGAAAATTACAACAGTCTTTTAATGTATGACAAGCAGAGTATTAAACTATAATACTATACCAGGACTTAAGTTAATGCTGGTGACTTAACTTGCTCTACTAGAATTATCTTCTATACTAATGTACTAACTATTAAGCTAGTAGTACTAACTATAACTAACAGACTTTTAAACTTTTTACATAACAGTATTAGTCTGTTTACAAATTTTTTCTAACAATCCTCCCCAACGTGATCTTCATTCATGAACTTCAAAGTTCCTTCAAAAAACATTTGATCGTTTAAATTCTTTAAGCTTCACCATGGCTTTAGAGGATTGTCTTGCTTGAATTCTGTCTTCGAAATATATGTTCCTTATGTGTCTCTCAAATTTGCAGCAACTAGTCTTCAAAGCTAATCATCAATCCATTGACAATTTTATAAATGCAAATAATTAAAGTTTCTGTCTTTTTTCATCTTCCAGGTGTGTTAACTCCTGTGAGAGGTGAATCATTGAAATTTTTAAATAGATTTGATGTCTCTTTACCAGTTAGCCATTAACTCTGGAGTAGTCAGTTCTTTGGCCACCGAATGGTGTATTTCCATGGTCAACTAAAACCATTTACTCTTAGTACAACTTGAAACATTGGTGAGTATGAATCTTCCATATGGTTTTTGATAAAACATTACAGCCTTTCAAACGGGGAATTTGATATGCTTTTACCTGTAGCCGGTTTGCTCCAGGGCTAGTCAATCCTTTTGGCACCTTTAAAAAAAGGTTAAGTTCCATGGTGGATTGTGGACCATATCACTCTTGTTCATGAACTTGGTGAGTTGATGTACCATCACTTTTTGGTAAGTGTCAAAACATCTATTATGGATTTGCATGTCTTTACCATAAGCAATAATCTTATGACTAGTTACGGGTTTTTCCAAAGCCTTTACCACAAGCCATATAACTTGTGGGATAGGCCAACTTTCACTTAGACAGATATGTGCGTTGAAGACCATAAACTTATTTGCAAGTTGTCAACCATAGAAAGGAATTTAGAAGTCGTTACCAGAGAGCCGTTTGCTCTTGGACTAGCCAGTCCTTATGTTGGTTAGGCATGGTGAAACTGATAACCATTTGTTGTGTTAGTGATGCTCTTCACCAAGTGTTATCCTTCTCATCTTTATCCTAGGCTTTTCAACCCTACAAAACTTCAATACTTTCTAATTGCCTGCTTGTTTCTCCATTCTGTTTCAATAATCTATAGCAATCCTCACTCATTTTTCCATCCAAAAGCTTCATTTTTAACATAGTTTTACATACCTCAGCAGATAGTGGATATTTTCTTTCAGACAACATATACACTTCCATGGATTCTAAGTTCAAGCAATGTACCCTACAGGTATCATAATATCTCCAACTTATAACCTTTTGTTGTCCTAATTCACTCCATATGAAATCTGTGGCTTAGAGGTTTCTTCAAACTTAATTCTTATACATTTCCAGAATCCCTTTCTCTAACTTATCCTTCAGGCCAATCCTTCCATATCTATTCATTACTATCAGTACTACTCTGTAGGTCATCTCTAGATATAGATTTCAACATAGCACCAAAATTAATATATACTATGTCTGTTCCATCTTCCCTAACAATTTGGTATACTCCTTTTTCTCCTTGTTTAATAATCTTATAGGTAGCTACACTAGGTGTTTTCATAGCTACAGGAACAGGATTAATAGGAGTTTCAGTACCTGTGTTAGACTCTTCATGCTCACCAACCTTATCTGAATCTTCAGAATCATTTTCATCAACACTTGTATTCATACCTTTCCTTGCCATCTGCTTTCTTCTCTTTCCAGACTTCTTTGTTGATTCATCATCCTTTGCTTCATCATCTTTTTCTTCTTTCAGTCTTTTTGGAGTCTTTGTTTGAAGCTCTTCACCAAATCTTTTCAAACTGGCTTTAGTTGCTTCAAAACTTATTGGAGCAAAAGACTCAATCTGTTTCACAAAGCATTTGTCAAACACTTCCTTGACTTCTTCAAAACTCAAATTTCTATCAGGTGAGTTATCTTCTATGTACTTGATTCTTTAAGTAGTTCATCATGTAAGTTTTCAGCTGTTATTGGGTCAATGGGTTTTGTTCCTTTTAGCTTTTGCTCTTTCATTCAGCAACAACTTCTTTTTTGATTCACAAGATCCACACATTCTCTTTTGCAAAATCTTCTCCTTGAAGTTCACTTCCAAGCATGCTCTTTGACAACTCTGCATTAGCTTCAAGTTTTGCTCTTATCAAATCCCAATCTTCATTTGTGTAAAATTGAGCCTCAAACTGTACTTGAGCTTTTCTTTTCTTCTGTTGCTCAGTCAGCTCTTCTTCTTCTGCAATTCTTTGTGCTAGGAGAGCATCCAAATGTATTTGCTTAGCCTCCTCTTCTTTTTTGTGAGGTATCCCGATATGATTGCTTCTGCAAAGGCTAGCTTCTTCTTGTTAAAAATTTGTTCTTTGACTTCTCTGCTACGTGTTTCTTCAACTCAGCATAAGGAGCTTTTCCTTTCTTTGTCCGTTATCTTCACCAGCAGGGTACTATCTTGTTAATAAACAGTATTTAAGTTTAATACTACAGTATTACTTACTAGTAGGTATTAACTTCCTTACAAGCAGCATTAAATCATCACTGCTGCTATTAATCTACAGTGTATTGACCTTTTAACACCAACATCATCTTCTTGAAAGTCCAAGCTTGTGACTACTTCTCTTTACCTTTAGTCTCTTTTCTTTCTCTTGTATCTCCCTTCCTTTGTAAGGACCTTGTCTTTTAAAGAGGCAAACTTGAGAGAGAGTAGTTATGGCTGCTTCAAGAGTGTTTGGGCTTATATCTTCCATTTGTTCCTCCCCTGAAGCATGTGCCTTTGATGTAGGAGGAGTAACCAGTCCTTGTATGAAGAATCTTAAAGATCATCTTGACTTTTCCTCCCTTGTGCTCAGGTTCTTCATCCTCTGAATTGTAAAACACAAATTCTTCTTTCAGAACACTTACACTTCTTCACCTCTCTAGGACTAGCTTCACTATTGCATTGCCCATGGTTAGCTTGGTTTGTTGAGATCCATTTCTAGGCTAATCTATTCTTAAAATCAACTTAGGAATGCTTGAACGGCAAATCATATCATAGGACATGTGACCTGAAGCCTGTTTTTGTTGAGGGAGAAGTGATGGTGGACAGGAGATTGCTCCTCATAGATGTACTCATCTGTTGTAGGTTCGGTCTCAGGTGGTGGTGGTGGTGGTGGTGATGTAGGTATTGGGATAGGTGGTGATGTTGGTGTTGGAATAGATGGGTGGTGTAGGTGTTGTAATTGTGGTGGTGTAGGGATTTGGGTGTGGTGTTAGGTGAGGGGTGGTGGTGTAGGTGTAATTGTGATTGGGTGGTGGTTGTAAGAGATGGGGTACGGGGTGTTGGGATTGGTGGTGGTGTAGGTGTTGGTTGTGAGGATGGTACTTGAGGTAATGATGAGGATGGTTGGGATTGAGCCACAGCTGCATGTTCTTGTCCTGCAGTTGGATTAGTAGCAACAAGCAACATAGAAGGCAATAAAGGTCTTGGTGCCCCCCGAAAACCCCTTTTCATATTCCCAAAGATCTTTTTGGTCAGGCTTACAGCTAGATAAAGGTGTTTGTTTTCTGTTTTGAATATTCAAAATCATTGCAGGGTAGAAAACGGGATACATCAAAAATTTTTCTTGTTCTTCAAATGGCCACCATTACCATCAAAAATGAGTTGTTGAAATTAAAACTCTACCAGTGGATAGGACAGATCAAGCAGTAGCAATATTGCTACCAAATTGATCCCATCCACCACTTTTTGAGGTATTATTATAGTGCAAAAATGGTGGGAATTAAGTATCGCATTGGGGGGTCGTTAAAGAAATTTTCCAAAAGGTAAAGTTCCATCAGTAGGGATACCTATTTGCCCCATAACTCAAAAAGGTCAGCAGTATGGCAACATTGTAATTCTTTGTGGGCGTCATTATTGTAGTGAATCCCTAATTGAACGCGCTCAGAGATTGTGAACCTGATGGTTATAAATGGTTGCATTAATTTCTAAGACCCTCCAGCTCTTAGTATTTGCGAATAGCACTCTGCAAAAATTGTTTTCACAATGAGAATAAGAGTAGTTGGATTGCAGTTAAAGATACCTGAGGTTGGAACTCGAAGGAAAAATATTCACCTATCTCAGCAATCCGGACTCTCGTTAGGTTGCGCAATAACCCCACTTGGTGTGTTTGTCACAATACCTTTAATTGTGCCATTGGAAAAACCGTATTATGTACTTGGGTTTTTATTTGAATGAAAAATGTAGATGTGGTGGGTAGCAGAAAGAAAGCTTGACTATTTTCGTTGTAGGAATTTTTTACTTGCAAAAAGAAAAGGAGATAGCAATAAAGAAAAAGTATGAAAGAGAAATCAAACTTTATCTATATATAGCTACTCTGTTGGACGACTATTGCGCCGTAAAAATCTCTAACAGTTACTTTTAAACAGTGATAAAGCAGAAAAAGTCAAATTTCCCGCAACCAGCATTAACAAGAACCTACTAGTATTAACAATTTACACTACCAGACTTAATTTTGGTCAAACAGAGTTAATTTAGAGTCAACCCGAATTAACTCTTTTTCAACCAGAATTAAAGTGTGTATAAAAAATGGTCAAATTGATAAAAACCTTGGCACTCCTCCCTTTCTTTCCATGCAGATGCCTGCAAACGTGGCTAAAAACAAAAGAAAAAAAAGATTGCAGATTTGTTTAAACAGAATTAATGAAAACTAACTACCCGTATTAACTCCACTTAACTACCAGATTTAATGGAATATAACTACCAGGATTAAAAGAAATTAACTACCCGAATTAACCCTACTTAATACACAGTAATAATAGAATATAACTACTGGGATTAAAAATAATAAACTAATAGAATTAAGGATTAACTTAGCGAACATAATTGCCAAACACTATACAACTAAGTCCTCCCTTTAAATGGTGCTAATGGTGATCATACCAATGCTAACCACATGTAATTTGAACGTGGGTCCATCAAATGGTTGTGGTCAATAAGTCAGCTAATTTAAGTCTGTGTGAATTTTTCACCACACTTATGAGCTTTTCTCATAACAATCTTGATGAGTGGTGACGATCTCAAATGTGTTTGGTCTTAGAATGATAGATGGGTTCTTCACAATGGCAGATTGTGCTTTCATTATCAATGTGGATTTTGGTATTCATGAAGTTGAAACATAGTCCAAACAGTATGAATTTTGAACCACAACACTTGTCAACAAGCAATTTGCAGCAGCTACTTATTCAGCTTCAGTTGTTGAATGGCTACAATAGTCTGTTTCTTACATTGCCATCGAGAGAAGTTCTTTGACAAGAACATTGACAACCACCTGTTGTGGTTTTCCCTTTTCAAGTTGGAAACCACATAGTACTATTAGAGAATGCTTCCAAAGAAGGGGTGATTCCCTTAGGATACCATAATCCCAAGTTTGGTTTGCCTCTTGGAGATACTGGAAGATTCTCTTGACTAGCATTGAGATGAGGAACATTTGGAGTTACCTGAAAACGTGAACAAACACATACTGCATACATAATATCAGGTCTAGAAGCAGTTAAGTACATGAGAGAACCTATCATTGATCTATACAAGTGTACATCTACATCAAAAGCGTCCTCATCCTTTGTCAAAGGCAACTTGGTCTCCATAGGAGTGATAGCAGCTTTGACATTCACAAGATCAAACTTCTTGAGCATGTCAGCTACATACTTGTCCTGAGATATGAAGATGCCGTCCTTGTTCTGTTTGACTTGAAGACCTAAGAAGAATGTAAGTTCACCCATGGAGCTCATTTGAAATCGGCTTTGCATCAAAGCTTCAAAGTCAGCACACCAAGACTTGTTGGTAGATCCAAAAATGATATCATCAACATACACTTGAACCAACATGATATCCTTCTTGTTTCTTCTAATGAATAAAGTCTTGTCAATGGTTCCCCTCTTGTATCCATGCTTCTCTAGGAAGGTGGACAGAGTAGCATACCAAGCTCTAGGGGCTTGGTGTAATCCATACAAGGCTTTGACCACCTTATAAACCTTTGTAGGATGTTCAGGATCAACAAAACCAGGAGGTTGGGAGACATAGACCTCTTCATCAATAGTGCCATATAGAAAAGCACTTTTCACATCCATTTGATAGACTATGAACCCCATAAATGAGGCAAAGGCTAAAAACAACCTGATAGCTTCAATTCTTGCTACAGGTGCAAAAACCTCATCATAATCAATCCCTTCTTCTTGTCTATGACCTTGAGCTACCAACCTTGCTTTGTTTCTGACAACTACTCCCCGCTCATCCTTTTTGTTCCTGTATACCCATTTAGTACCTATCACCTTAGCACCATTGGGTAAATCAACCAAAACCCATACTTGTTGAAGCTTGAACTGCAACAGTTCTTCCTGCATAGCTTCAACCCAGCTTTCATCTTCAAGGGCTTCTGAGACTTTCCTTGGTTCAGATTGAGATAAAAAGCAAGCAAAAAGACAATGTTGTTGATCTTTATGATTGCTTCTTTGCTGTGCTTGTATGTAGCTCACTAGAGCATGAGCTTCAGTGATCTTCTTGAGAGAGCTTCTAGTCTGAACAGGTGTATTGGGATCTCCAAGGATTTGACTTTGAGGATGAGCATTGTGAATCCTCAGAGTGTGGTTTGTACTGACATCTACCTCATCTGGTAGATTGTTGAAATCAGTAATAATCCCATCATCATCATAAGAAGCCTTTTCAAAGATACCTTCACTTGATTTATCATAAATCCGTATTTCAGGCATCTCATCATCATCTGCATCAGAGAAGACTTCTTCTTCATGATCAGCACTAGGAGAGATAGCTTCAATATTGCCAGGAGTAACTTCCTCAAAACCAGTATTAAGATTATCACTACCAGTATTAACAGGATTAGTACTGGTAGGTGCTGTTGCAGGTACTGGTCCTAGGTGCTTCAAAGCAAGTGCATCCAGCTCTTTTCTAAAGGTCATAATGTCATCAGCAGACTTGGATATTGGTGTAGAAGATGGCTGCTTAGGGGAGTGGGTCTTCTTTTTAGCAATCTTTTCAGAAACTGCTGCTTTTCTAGGTGCTCCAGTCAAAGATGTAGAAGAAATCACCATCAGGTCTGCAGCCTCCTCAGTCTGTACATCAATATCAATGACCTCTTTTGAACCTGCAGGGTTAGCTTGATTTTGCAAAGAGACAGGTATATAGTTCATAGAGTCTGTAAGATAGTCTAAGTCAAACATCCACCTATGGCCTATTCCCTGTACATTGGGTTTTTCCTCAAGAAAGTTGACATGAAGGTTTACTTCAACTCTTTTGGTTACTAAATTATAAACCCTAAAGGCTTTACTGTTCACAGAGTAACCAACAAGAAAACCCTCATCAGATTTTCCATCAAACTTTCCTAGTGGGCTAAGAGTATTGAGAATGGTAACATGGCACCCAAATGGTCTTATGTAGCTAAGGATTGGTTTGTGGCCAAACAAAAGCTCATAAGGAGTTTTGTTCTGAGGCTTGGTCACTCTTACCCTGTTGAAGGTATAGCAAGCAGTATTGACTGCTTCTGCCCAAAAAGTGGTAGGTAAGTGTGAGTCAGCTAGCATAGTCCTAGCAGCCTCTATAAGGGTCCTATTCATTCTCTCAGCAACCCCATTTTGCTGAGGAGTTCTTGCATTACTAAACTCCTGTTTTATACCCTTTTCCCCACAGAACTCAAGCATAACCCTGTTTTTAAACTCTGTCCCATTATCTGATCTAATGATTTTTACTTTTTGATTAAGTTGGTTTTCTATCTGTCTTATAAAAGTCTTAAGGATGTCACTAGTCTCATCCTTTTTGGCTAGAAAGAATACCCAACAAAACCTTGAACAGTCATCAGTAATCACTAGACAGTAACTTGCATGGTTGATACTCCTCACAGAGGTAGGTCCAAATAAGTCCATATGCAAGGTGTGTAATGGGTGGGTCACATATCTGTCAATCTTGGCCTTACAGGAGGCCTTGTGTTGCTTTCCCTTCTGACAAGCAACACAAGTGTGGTCATTTTTGAAACTCTTGGAAGGTAACCCTCTAACTAGATTATCCTTTACAAGTTTATTTAAGTTTTTGAAATTAAGGTGACCTAACCTCCTGTGCCACAATTTAGCTTCATCAGATGAGGCTTTTGCTAATAAACAAGTGTATCCTTTTGAAGAAGCAACATTTTTCATATCAAAAGTATACATGTTGTGTTGCCTAGGAACTTTAAGAAGGACCTGAGTTTCATCAGGCATCTTGAAGTCAGAGGACACCACAAAACACTCTTTTTCAGTAAATCAACTCAAAGTATAATTCCCAACATACTCTCATCATTTTTACTCTCCTAGAAGTTCACCAAAGGAACCATCGATCCAACATTGTTCGTTAGAAGAGAAGACAAAGACATATTACTGGTACAAATTTATGTCGATGATATTATTTTTGCCTCCACTAAACCTGATCTTTGTGAATCATTTATCTTCATGATGGGCCCTGTTACCAGTCATGTGCCTAGAAACATCCACTATTCAAATAATACCTATATGACTCCTTTGCTTCAGTGGGATGATCTTGCACAATTCAAAAAAAGAGATTAGTTTCTCTCTTTGGGACCAGGCCTTCATAGGCTTGGGTCCTGCCTTGTTGGACCTCTAGAAACATTAAATATTTGGAATCAGGGTTGGGTCTACACTATTGGTATTGGAGTGTGGTATTATTTTTCTTCCAATACACTAACATGCTGAGCGTTCTTTACAGCAGTGCCCATTTTATCCTTAACAGCATATTTATTTGACTTGTGTGTTGTATTCCTTGAAAAGGGTCTATTTACAGGTGATCTTTGTTTTGAAAAACATTTCTTTGGACTTTTAAGATTCACCTGATAAGGTTTAGGGCTCTTGGGTGTTTGATACTGAGTCTATTTACTCTACCTGATGTAAAATTGTCATTACTACCAGAATTAACATGTTGCTTGCCAGTATTAAATCTAGAAGCACCAGACTTAATTTGAGTGCCAGAATTAACATGCACACTACCAGAATTAACATTTCCATGACCAGTATTACATTAACCTACAGTTTAATGTTTTGCTAGCAGTACTAAGGTTGGGTCTAATGTTACTTAGTTGTACAGGTCTGGGAGTGAACTGATTTGCTTTATTCACCCTGTTTGTGTTAGTCCAGGCTGGTGTAGCTTGCCTAACATCAGCATGAACCACCCTTTTGCTCTTAAGAGCAGCTTCCCTTGCCATCTTCTTCTCATAATAGTCACAGTCCTTAATCAAGTGACTAAGACTTCCACACACAAAACATGGTTTTCTTTCAAAAGAATATCCCGCACCTAAGTCCTTTTTCATTCTTTGATTCCAATTCTGTCTGTTATTTGAAGGAATAGGTGAGGAAGTCACTGGTGTCCTAATTGGTTGCCTAGGAGATTTTACATGCTGTGCACAACTAGGGTCAACTGTCTGTGTGGGTTTAGGCACTTGTGGTTGAGTCTTTTGGGTGGCAATGGTAACTTGCTCAATAGAAGGTATAGGAATATGGTCATGGATAGGGTCATCATTGACTGTCATTGGATGGACATGTTGAGTAATGAGTGGAAACTAGGCAATCTAGACTCAGCTCAAGTCCCATCTCACTGTCATTTGATGGACAGGGATTGAGAAAAAATAAGAACTAGCATTACGACTCCTGTATGATAGGCGATTGAGGTTGAGGTCCATATTTACCATACTCATACAGAGAATCATCTATGTCCTCCTGTTCCCTAGGGGTATAATCACCACTAAGAGGATGAGGGACACCTTTATATTCTACCTGTTTGAATCTGCTGTATAGTGGGATATCATTATATCCTGCATTGGTTTCCCTAAAAGCAAAAATACCTCTACTTATCTCTTCCTCATATCCTAGGACCTCAGCATTTGATTGTATGCCATATCCTAAACCTATCTTAACAGTTGAGCTCATCCCACAATCAATTAGCTTCCAAAGATTTTTAGAAGATGCAAACAACGAATCAACAAATTTTTTGTAAAGCATCTTTATCCTTGACGCTTTCATTCCTTTCTTTCTATATTTTTCAGCTTTCTTCTATTTCAAAATTTGTTAGCTTGAAAATTTAATTTTTCATTTAGGAAGATTGCTGTTTGTGGAGGCTTTAAAGTGAGGCTTATAATTCTTAACAGCTAGTAATGGGAAAACTAAGCAGCTTCTTGGTCACCTCAAATTCAGAATTGCAGTTCATCATTACTTAGTCTTGAAGTGCATTATAGAATCTAAACACAATTAGGCTCATGATACCTCCTTAATCACAGTTGAAAGCCATTAGAGCATGATTGAGTTCCTCATCTGTAGTCTGTTCTACCCAATTGATCTGACCTTCATCAATGGTCATCAAGGCTTCCTTTTCAGTTCTCACTGGCTTGATAATCCCTGACTCTACCCTGCTTCTTGCCTGCTACCTTCTTTTGAACCTTTAAACTTGCACTCCCTGGCAAAATGCCCAGTATTGTGGCAATTGAAACATTCAACTTTTCTCTTATCAAATGCCACATGCATTTTTCCATCCACTCTTGGCCTTCTGCCTGTCTTCTTGTAGAACTTCTTAATCTTTATGGCAGTCATAGCAATCTGCCAATTTATATCCATCTCTTCCAAATCCAGATCATCAATTTGATCTAGGTCTTCATGTATCAAATCCACATCATCAGCATTTGTGGCTAGAAAAGAATGGATAACTTCATCAGCAAGACCAGGAGTAGCAGTTGGTGTTGCTTTGGAAGAGGAAGTGGTATAAGAACTATAACTTCCTGAGCTGTGGCTTGGCTTATGCTTGCTTGAAGAGGCTTTGGCTTGTGATAGAAAAGCCACATTATCAGATGTTAGGGAAGAAGATGATGTCTTTTGGATGTCTTGTTCAAAGACACTCAGATTATTGTATAAATCATCTATTGACAGTGTGTCAATATTCTTCTTCGTTCTCATTGTCATGGCTAGACTGTTTTCAAACGCAGGAGGAAGGGGACATCATATCTTGTGATTTGCATCTTCATCTGACACACCAGCACCAAGAGCATCCAACTGTGATAGGAGTTTTTGAAACCTATCATACCCTTTTTCTAAGCTTTCCTTAGATGAGATAGTAAATGCCTCAAACTGTTGTTTCAAAACAGCTTTTTGCATTTTCTTCGAGTTCGCATTACCACCAAATCTTGTCTTGATGGCTGCCCAGATCTCTTTGGCATCATCCATGCCATGAAAACGTCTGAGATGATCTTTTGGAACAGCCATTAACAGTAGTGTTCTAGCTTTCCTTTCTTTCTCATCAGCAAACTGTTCTCCTGTGGTCGGTTGGAGGAAGAACCTTGTATACTCTCCTTACTTTTGGGCCTGACTCGCTTTTTGATGTTCCCATTAGGTATCACTTTCATACCTCACTTATCTATATACTCAAGATAATGTTCCATCTCCATCGCCCACGTATCATAATCATCACTTAACTTCTATACTAACAGTACTAACTATTCAGCTAATAGTACTAACTATAACTAACAGACTTAACTTTAATACTAATAGTATTAAGTCTGTTTACAATATTTTCCTAACAATCCTCCCCTTGTAGGTCCTTATAAACAGGGATGATCCTGCACAATCAAAAAGAGATTAGTTTCTCTTTGGGACCCAGGCCTTCACAGGCTTGGGTCTGCCTTGTGGACCTCTAGAAACATGATCATTTAAGCTCTGATACCACTTGTAGGTCCTTATAAACAGGATCTGAATGAGCCTTGAATGACTGATAGTCCTTTGAATAAATCCAAAGATACTATGAGAGACAATAACTGTGAATATAAATATTAACGCGGAATATCAATATCTATACCAAGATGAACATAAGAACGAATACTAAACTTGTTATTACTATTACTATTTGATTGTGAATACTCAATCAACTCATGTGTTTACAATACTATTCTATGTTCCCTTTATAGGCTTAACGAACCCTAAACGCGTTAAGAGATAATGCTTATCTCTTCCTAAATCAACGCTAAATTGATAACTATTACTAAAATTACAACAGACTTAACTGTCTGACCAAGCAGTATTAACTTTAATACTACCAGACTTAAGTTAATGCTGGCAGACTTAACTTGCTCTACCAGACTTAACTTCTATACTAACAGTACTAAATATTCAGCTAATAGTACTAACTATAACTAACAGACTTAACTTTAATACTAACAGTATTAAGTCTGTTTACAATATTTTCCTAACAGTTTATGGTTTACTCTGAGTGCTGATCTTTTTTGGAAGGCCTTAGAGATCACTCATGCATGACAACATCGTCCCAAAACCAAACTTAGCTTTGGAATTAGGTAAATCTATCAGCTTAACTGAAGCTGAAATAGAAGCTGTTGCAAGAGGAGTTCATGCTACTCATGCAAGAATTATGTCTAGACCAGACCCTGAGCCCATGCAAGAAGACCAGACTGGATCA
>BQNB010050576.1:0-41448 GCA_026074375.1 Tanacetum coccineum
GAAACTCTCAAACGTCTTCAAGAAGGAGAGGATGAGTAAACCAAATGCCTTCATATATCCTTTGTTCATAGTAAAAAAAAATAATAATAATAATAATAATAATGAATATATATATATATATATATATATATATATATATATATAATAAGTCTAATAAAATACTTAGGAAATATTTTAAGTCATTTGGAATTACTAAAAGGCTTGCAATTACTTCAAATTGCAACCCGGTTTAATGTCTGGGCATGGATTACTTTATATCCATGCGTTATGGGAGTAGAGTAATACAATGGTGATGGGGGAGCTGTTCGCCTGATCTTTTCATCTCAATCAACGACTACAGCTCTTTCAATAGAAACCGGGTCGTTGTTTGAGGGGGAGAGTGAATGTGAAAAAATCTAAGGGGTTATAAAAGACTGTGGGTTGCTATAAAATCTTAGATGGTTGTTGTATTCTAATGGGTTAATATTTGAAGGGGAGTTAATTAATTTTAACTCAAAGGTCCAAAGTTATCTATTGTTGTAATGTTTAGGGTGTAAAAAGCATTTGCTCTTTGTTTCCTAACCTTATTAACCAATAGGGACTAAGTTGGCCAATTGCCTAATCTTAGAAATGCCTTAGAAATACTTAAAACAAGAAATAAAAGAAGATGGAAACCAAAGGGACCAAATCTGCCAAGTATGTAACTTAGGAGTATAAAAGCGCGGCGAGTTGCCATTTGGTCAAAAGTTACAAAATCCGGTCAAAGAAAAAAAAACACACACACACACACTCACGCAACTCGCCGCCAAGAACGATTTCTCAAATCGCCGATTTTCAGTGTTTCTTGCAAAGGTAATCTTCGAACCTTAATCTATATCATTTATTTAGTGTGTATTTCAAAGGAATCGAATGATAACACATTAAAAAGTGTAGAAAAATAGATCTAGGGTCGTTTTAAGTCAAGTACACCAATGTAGTGTTGTAGGGTGTGATCTAGTTGCTGGGAAGTGTTCATAAGGCATATATTAATGTGTTTTGATGTGTGGTTTTATATCTCAAACATTAGTGAATGAGTTGCCCTTGATTCTTACCTAGAAGTAGATATAGGTGTGTTTCATGAAAAGAAGGTAGCAATGTATATCTATAGCCTAGGAAGGCCTTAGGATGTGATCAGTGTGGAAATAAGAGATGCGCGGGTTGATTTTTAAGATACTTGCCCGAATGGCGGGTTGCGTGTTTTTCATTACGGCGGGTTGGTTATTTTTTATTATTAGTTATTATTTATTAAAATTACTCAACCCGCTGGTTGCTTTAACGGCGGGTTGCCATTCCAGCGGGTTGCCCAAAACAGCGGGTTGCCTACAACAGCGGGTTGCCTACAACAGCGGGTTGCCAAAGGCGGGTTGCCAAAGGCGGGTTGCCAAAAGCGGGGTGCCTAAACGGCGGGTTGTCCAACGGCGGGTTGACCAACGGCGGGTTGACCAACGGCGGGTTGACCAACGGCGGGTTGACCAACGGCGGGTTGACCAACGGCGAGTTGTATAAACAGCGGGTTGCCATAATTCTCTATTACTTTTATGTCCAACAGGTAAACCGCCGTCTCTCGGCGGTTTGGTCGAATATTTTATATATTCGCGGCGGGTTGCTCAATTCGCTTAACGGCGAGTTGGCATTCTGCCAAGCGGCGGTTTGGGCTAAATTTCATATTTTGACCCATTGGAGCCCAATCATCTATCAAGGCCCATTCAAATGACCCAGTTAACAAGTAATTGATCCTGTTGGATAATTGATAGATTTTAATCAAACCAGAATTACAACCGTTTTAATCAATCACGCTCTCTCTAACTTTGTTTCTCTGGCAATGTTTGTCTTCTTTGTTAAATGCTCTATTGCAAATTCGTAGCAGAACAAAATGTTCCCGCTCAACCTCCTACAAAGAACTGATGAGCCAATTGTTCCACGCTCTAGTGGTAACAATCGGGAAAAGGCATCCTCATGTTTCAATGCACAAAAGATCTAAAAAATCCCATCTTTCAGATACAGTGGACATTCTAAGATACAACTCTTCAAGCGTTTACTGCATTCAAATGTTCCGGCTATCTAACTTGCAACATTCTGGAAGACAATGTCTATAATGAGAAGACTGGTGGTTTATAGCTGTCAACTTGATAAACAATGGTTTCGATCTACGATCTGAACTTCTAGAAAGGCATTAAGCGAGTCACGATCCTGACCAACCCAACTCAACTATATTGAGGTACTGAAGACTGGGGTTTACAGTTGTCAACTGGATGAACAATGGTTCGATCTTAGTGCTGATCTTCTCAGAAAGGCATTAGCGAGTACTCCTGTCAACCCAGCTCACCCATTTGAGTTACCTCCGTCTGGTGACACAGTGATTGATTTGGTTAATGAGCTGGGATATCCTGAACCTGTAGAAATTGTCTCCAGTATACGGACGAATTATGTGTATCAACACCTGGTGGGCAATTTCATATGCTTGTCAACCAGTGCTTGACAGGAAAGACTTCTGGCAGTGACAAACCCAGATACCCAGTTCTGCAAATGCTGTGGGGAATGTCACTCAAACTAAGGTTGATCAGCAGAGCTGTTATGGGTAGAGTTTACTCTAGGTTCCAGACATTTGTCATACGCACACCAAAGCAAGCCACAAAGCAGTCATGAAGAACCCAATAGAAGAAAGTAACTCCTCGCCTATCCCTTATGGACGGTTGCCAAAGTAATAATTATTACTTGCAAGAAATAACAACATCCATTCGACATCATGATTCTGCTGTTCATCACACGGGAGATGATTATGTCTTAGAAAAATCTCAAGTTCTGTCCCTAAAGGGTGAGTCAGTTGAATGTGTTAGGAATGGCAATTCTCGATCCATTGATAATAGAAGCCATTGACAATCCTGGTATTATCCCTTGTATCTGATAATTGGTTGTGAGAATACTATAGAAAACCCTCGAGAAAGGGCAGCGTGCAAACCAGCAACAATGCGTGCTACTCCAAAAAGCCGACCAACCACCACACCAGTTTCAAACAAACAAAGCCAGCTCCTCCTCCTTCAAAGAAACCTTCCAAGCGTAAGCTTCCACAGAAAGTTAGAAAGGAAAGTATGATTTCCTCTTATTGACGGAAGAAGATGAAGCTCAAATGAATTATTCCTCAAAGAGAAGATGATGTCTTGATCTTTGCACTGGTAAGAAGTGGAGTTTTGGAAACAACATAAGAAAAGAGAGAAGGAGAAGGTGATGATGCAGACCTGGAACGAGCTATCAAGCTTAGCTTGGATCCAGCCTTTCTGCCACATGGTCGGGCACCTGTTGGAGGAGTGACGATCAGGGATCCAGTGTCAGAAGCAACTCCCAAACTGCATGAAGTAGTGGGAAAGGGAAAGGCCGTTGTTACTGAAGAACAAGTAGCTCATTCCCTGATCGATCTGTCAAAGAAGAAAAGAACTACTGATCAGTTTATCCTTATTAGGCGTGATCAAACTCCTCCTGATTCGACAACTGGACCCTCTTCTCAACCTGAAGATTACACATCAGAGAAAGAGATCCATGAATCGTCATCAACATCTGATTCAGAAAGAACAGAAAGTGATACAGAAACCGCTGCTCCTAAAGATGACAAAGATCAAGGTGAAGTAGACTCGTCTACCGTATCATCAGGAGTAAGCATTCCCGTATCAGACCCTGTAAAGGCACATGAGGCTTTGGCTGGACCAGACCCTGAGCCCATGAAAGAAGACCAGACTGGATCAGACTCTGGAAAATTACATGTGTCTCTTGCTGGACCAAACCCTGAGCACATGGATGATGAATTCCTCGCAACAGCCTACCCGAAGGTTCATGAAAATCTGAAGCTCATTACAGACGAACGTGTCATCGATGATAAACAGTAAAGTTCATTCTGGTTCTTATGTCTTCACTGAAAAAATCTGTGATGGACACTTTCAACTTTGGGGATGCAATATCTTTCATGACAAACCACACGAAGATGATCAGGAGAAAAATCTAAAGTTAGAGAGGAGTCTGATTCACCACCATATCTGATTCAAGTCATCAGACAGTAACAATTTCAAACTCTCGTGTTCCTCCCTTCCCAGAGGTCTCCATCTTCTAAAGCCGTCATTGCTATTCACTCTCACCATCAACACGATAGCTACAAACAATCCACCACATATCTCCCTGAAACACTCCATTTCTATCGCCTTCAGTTAAAGTGGCAAGATTGGAGCAAGAGATGTCTAAAGGATGAAGACTGTCACTTGCTGATGTGTTAGCTTAATAATATCACAAGTTTCCTACGGTGGTTGATAAATTATCTAGGAACAAAACTTGTGATGCTCTCACTAAAGGTTCATTGAACGACACACTGCAGATTTAATCGAGAAATATTTGTGTTACCTGGCCCCAGTGTCTGTCAAGAATCATGAATCAGAAAAGAGTCAAAGGGGATTATCAACTCCCCCCCCAAAAGGGAACAAGTGGTGGAGATACAAGATTCAACTTACTCCATCAGGTCAAATGATAAAGTTGATCTTGAAAGAATTTGATCTAAAAGTGCTCTCTTCGTTCACCATGAATAAGAAGAAGTCTGCCTACAAAAACTCGGACCAACTACCGTCTACTACCATGACTCTCAATAGAAGCTTTGATAGAGGATGAAAGACGCTTGGATAAGGAAGTTACAGACAAGGTGAAAGGTCCTCAAAGAGAAGGCTTGATTAGTGATGATGATGAAGACAATGATGATGATGATGGGGCCCTTAGGCTGGATCAACCGGGTAGGTCAACAAAGAAAAGAAGATCTGATTCTGCCGCTTCTGGGTCAGCTAACACTCCTCCGTATGTTGATGCCTAAAGTTCACAATAGCAAGGGTGTCTGTTGCATTCTGCTTCCAAACAACATCCAGCTTGCACCTCAACTGGATGGGCAGATCAGACACATGAGATGATGGTGCTGACTCTTCGTATGCACAGTCTGATCCCAAATCAGAAACACTTTGAAACAATCTTCAGATGACATATCAAAGTGGATGTAAGGAATGACTCTTATTATGGGGACACTGACAACGCTCAATTCCCAAGGGTCAACCACTACGGTTTAAGGCCGATTAAAGAAAGCGAGGAACCTGCTACACCTGAATCCTGGAATGGACCATTCCCCAAATGATTTCCCGGAACCAGAACATAACTGGGCAAATGCATACGCCACAACGTTTAAAGTTCCGGAGGAAAACAAGCTTCAAAGGAAGACGTATGATATTGGGTCGTTCATCAAATGGTTCTGCAGACGAACAGGAAAGAAGAAGCTCTGCAAAGCTGATTTAGAAGGACCAGCTTTCAACCTTGTTAAAGCCTTTCACAAGAACAGTGTCTTTCTTCAATTAGATGGTTAAATGACCTAAGATGATGTCAAATAAGGTTGATTTGTAAATTCATGAGGGTCATAATTTTGAGAAACATATATGAACCACTGCCATTAGGAGGACCACCAGGTCATGGTTACTATTCTTACCACAATTCTTCTTTCAATAAGGATCTGGATTATCTGCTGACAGGTGACAAAGAGCAAAAAATTGCCTTATCCATATCCAAGCTCAAAGCCGCTCGTTACCTAGACTTTGGCCTTGAAGAATTAGTTCCATCGTTGTGGGTTGAGAGTGAACGCGAATATGACATCAGTGCGGTCTATGGCATCACTCACTGGTGGTTTAGGAGGAAGGAATTCTATATCAACAAACACAGTGAGTCCTCTGATCGTGAAGCTGTCAGATCTCAGATGCGAATTCTCAGTGTGATCAGTGTCAAAGTGTTTGAAAAATATGGATACAACTACCTAAGAGAGATAATTCTTCGCCGAGCTGATTATCAAGAATACATGGATCTGGAAAAGGGATTTCAAAAATCTGCATCCAAATGATTTTGAAGATCTGTTCCTTCTCAATATTCAAGAAAAGCTCAACCATCTGCCCAAGACAGACAAGATCAGTCTTCACACAGCAGTCAACATGTGGATAAGAAACCTGGTGATCAGGAATCGTGTGGGAGACTTACAGCTCGGGATTGAAAGTTATCAAACAAAGATCAACCTTGAACGTCCTAATTGGGATGCAGCCGACTATTACTTCAAAGAAGACTATACGATCGTCCCTAAGCCAAGAGCAGTTGTCTACAGAGACAGAAATGATCAAAGAAAGCTGATGAGGCTGAATGAGCTTCACAAGTTTAGTGATGGGACGTTGACAAGAGTCATGGAAAAGCTGGACCAAATGGTTAAAGACTTTCATCTGTTCGAGTACAATAAGGGCATGGAGACTAGGAAGTGGTCAGAGGATGACAAGAGAAGAAGCAAAGACTTCATCACAGCAATCGAGAAAAGACTACAGATCAGAAGGATCTATCGAAGTCTAGAAAGCTTTGTTGGAGGAAGAATAAGAGATATTGACTACAGGCTGATCAACAGAACAACGTGACGACATCGTCATTACAATCAAAAGGTCAATCTTATCTCTTATTGTGAATAATATACCTTGTACATTAGTAGCTAGTTAATCTCTTGATGATTAAGTGTAGGAGTAATTGATATCCCTCAACGATTGAGGGGGAGCAGTTATATGTTTCATACACGACTTGTGAGTTAAGGACACACTTTTCTCCCAAATTTTATAACATATTTAAATCAATTGATATCCAAAATGTCAAAGGGTTTAAAATTTTTGATAAGGGGAGAAAATGTGATTAAAATATGTGTATAATAATAACTGTGATTATTAGGACTCATATACTCCGCCCAAACGTGCTAAACAATTTCGAATACCGAAGCACATTTTGAGGGGGAGCGTTTCTGAAAAATGTCAAAAACAATCAAGGTACTAAACGCTTTGATATTTATATCATAAGTACCTTAATTGAATTTTCAATTGGTTTATGGAAAGGAGAACTGTACCAAAAGACCGACCATGCATTTTACTTAATTGGAGTTATAAGGTTGGTAAGGTTAGGTACTATTCCCAATGATCCAGCCATAACCGGAGGGATCTACCCAGGGACAATCCACTAGTTAGTGTAGAAGTCCTTAGGTATGACATGAAAAAAGGAGTAAAAGTGAGAATAAGGGAAAAGTGCCGACTGAGATGGAGCTAGTACTGGAATAAACCCAACAAGGTTCTAGTCATGAAGTCTCGGTAAGCACTGAAGGGGTTGAAGAATTAAAAAGAATTGTAAAGATAAAGGGTGTAAAGAAAGAAGCCCTCCTTTCACTTAGGCAGAAACCGGGTCAATTCATATGCTGCCAGAATCACTAAGATGATTGCTGACATTGAAGATCGTCATCATGGACCCAGTGATGCAATTCAACCTTGAACGTCCTAATTGGGATGCAGCCGACTATTACTTCAAAGAAGACTATACGATCGTCCCTAAGCCAAGAGCAGTTGTCTACAGAGACAGAAATAATCAAAGAAAGCTGATGAGGCTGAATGAGCTTCACAAGTTTAGTGATGGGACGTTGACAAGAGTCATGGAAAAGCTGGACCAAATGGTTAAAGACTTTCATCTGTTCGAGTACAATAAGGGCATGGAGACTAGGAAGTGGTCAGAGGATGACAAGAGAAGAAGCAAAGACTTCATCACAGCAATCGAGAAAAGACTACAGATCAGAAGGATCTATCGAAGTCTAGAAAGCTTTGTTGGAGGAAGAATAAGAGATATTGACTACAGGCTGATCAACAGAACAACGTGACGACATCGTCGTTACAATCAAAAGGTCAATTTTTATTTCTTATTGTGAATAATATACCTTGTACATTAGTAGCTAGTAAATCTATTGATGGTTCGGTGTAGGAGTAATTTATATCCCTCAACGATTGAGGGGGAGCAGTTATATGTCTCTTACACGACTTGCGAATTAAGGCCACACTTTTCTCCCAAATTTTATAACATATTTAAATCAATTGATATCCAAAATGTCAAAGGGTTTAAAATTTTTGATAAGGGGAGAAAATGTGATTAAAATATGTGTATAATAATAACTGTGATTATTAGGACTCATATACTCCGCCCAAACGTGCTAAACAATTTCGAATACCGAAGCACATTTTGAGGGGGAGCGTTTCGAAAATCAAAAACGATCGAGGTACTAAACGCTTTGATATTTATATCATAAAGTGCCTTAATTGAATTTTCAATGGTTTTATGGAAAGGAGAACTGTACCAAAAGACCGACCATGCATTTTACTTAATTGGAGTTATAAGGTTGGTAAGGTTAGGTACTATTCCCGATGATCCAGCCAAAACCGGAGGGATCTACCCAGGGACAATCCACTAGTTAGTGTAGAAGTCCTTAGGTATGACATGAAAAAAGGAGTAAAAGTGAGAATAAGGGAAAAGTGCCGACTGAGATGGAGCTAGTACTGGAATAAACCCAACAAGGTTCTAGTCATGAAGTCTCGGTAAGCACTGAAGGGGTTGAAGAATTAAAAAGAATTGTAAAGATAAAGGGTGTAAAGAAAGAAGCCCTCCTTTCACTTAGGCAGAAACCGGGTCAATTCATATGCTGCCAGAATCACTAAGATGATTGCTGACATTGAAGATCGTCATCATGGACCCAGTGATGCAATGCACAACCCTCCCTAGCCACTCAGAATCTTTCAAAAGATTTCTGTTTCATTTCTCACGGAGACAAAACACGTTATCTATTGACTTTCTCACTCCGAGTTAGTTGATATTGAAAAGGTGGCAGTCTGCTCCAGCCTCCGATTACTAAAACCAAAACGCACTATTGAGTCTAGAGCCAAGAGATCGTCAATTAATCTCGTTAGGACACATATCCAACTCTCTTGTCTTTCACACACTGTGGAAACAAGTCTATCTTAAGAGTCCTACGCATTATCCTTGTGATATTGCCAGAACATCCGAGTGAAACGATAGTTTTTCACAATGAAGATGGAAATCCTGCTAGAGCCAACATCAAACAAGCTCTAGGTAGGTGACTTGTGCGATTCTACAATTTCAAAAAATACAAAAAAAAATGAAAAAAATTTAAAAATTTTCAAAAAAATATAAGAAGTGTTTTGTCACAATTTTGACTTTCCTGCTAGGTAGAATAAGAGTAAATTTTGACTCGATCGAGCGTGTTGAGCTCTAGCTTGTTCCTTAACTTTTAGACTAAGCGTTCACGAATATTCGCGAAGAACGAAAAATGATAGTGTTAAGTATGAGTTGGATGCTAGACAAGGATTATTTGGAAATCTTAAGAGCTCATGTATGTAATTTGTCGCTTTTTCTCCCATAAGCTCTTAACCTGATTAATATACGTGCTACTTTTGGAAATTAAACTTAAATCAATAATTTTTATGTAGTATATAGCAAAAACTTTAGCCTTAGTTCAAATTTATACTTGAATTTTTCAAAAAAACGTTTTCCCTATATATATAAAAAAAGAGAAAATGATGAAAAATATAAACTGTGGGCTGATAAAAGTTTGCTGCATCTTGCCAACTCACAACCGATGTTACATCCTTCTAAAGAAAGCCCATAGTAATAATAATAATCCAAGACTGATAAAAGTTTGCTGCATCTTGCCGTCACACCGCTGTTGCAGCCTTCTAAAAAGTCGAGGGTTACAAATTGCATAAATGGTTAATATTAAGTGTGAATAAAAGATCTCTTTTTGTTAAATTCAAATATGCTTTTGAACTTTGGCTATTCTATTTTATAAGCTATGTGCATACGGAAAACCTAAGAGCTTATGAAACCTAAGGTCCGTGAGTCCCGATACTAGTCTCTGTGGGGTGTCAAAATCCTAGTCACTTAACCGCAAGGTTGGGATGTGCCGAGACGAAAGTCGCTACAGGGGATGATCTCGCCTTCAAACTCATTATTCTCGGGTGGAACGTGAAACATAGAATGTTGCAAAACATTGATCCATGGTTGAAATTCAAAATAGCACATACACCTAAGATATAATAATTGTCGGGAGTGAAAAGTTTACAAGTTGCAAATATGAGTAGTGTTAGCATCTTAACTCATAATTGACGGTGATTTCGTTTTAAGCTTGGTTTGGAATAAATGAAAAGTCGGGAATGATGAATTTATCCTTTTTAGAGCATTCTCGGATCGAAATGCATCTTGTTCTATGATCCCTAAAAGTTATAAAATAACGAAAGTCAAACGTTCTAGTTAATTGATTAATATGAAAACTACAAAAAATGAGAAAAATGAAAAATACAAAAATATGTGTAGGAATAAGTGTATATATAAAAAAATGGTAAAAACGGGGCTTTTCGAAACTTATGATTCTTTATTTCCCCTTGACAAACACTTAGCTACTTTTCGAGGTTATTAGTCGAGGGGGATCAAGAGTCTTTTAAAAAACAATACCCCCCCCCCCCCACCCCCCCCCCCCCCCCCCCCCCAACCCAACTCCCCCGACCCACCCCACCCCCCTGTTTTCTAAGTGCTTACTTCATAGCATTATGTGAGGACACGTAATAGTTTAGTATGGGAGATTTTGGTATGTGCTTAAATACACATACCCTTTTCCACTAAAACCGGACTTAAATGACCAAAAACGTACCCAAAAATACTTTGTATTTGTACGTTTTACTTATATTGTGCAGGAAACGGATATCCGACAAAAGGACGAAAAATCAAGCAAAAACGGACAAAACCGAGCACGGAACGGTAAAGCGTGGAAAAGCCAAAGTCAAATCAAAGCCAAAGACCAAAAAGTCAAAGCTAAAGTCAACAAAAGTCAACCAAATGGTCAACTGCAAAAGTCAACAGTCAAAGTCAAAGCCGGCATCGAAGAATACTTAATGGGTCAAACCCGAACCCATCTAATGGGCCGGGTCAGCCCATTAGTATATTATGTGAAGACTAAATGAGCCCAAGCCCTTATTAAATCCAAAAAGCCCAACATCCTTTCTTAACCCTGTTAGGTCCAAAACCAATTAACTTAACACTGTTACCCCCACTTGGACTTAATTTGCAATAACAACATAAAGGTTGAGGGACTAAACCTGTACACTCCCCAAACTTTCACCCCTGTCTCAAAATTAAAACGATAGTACTGTTTATCTCCTTCAACCTTTTCCCGCCAAAACCCAACCCCCCTCTTCCTGTCACTCTCACACCTTGGAAACCTCCTCACACCACTCCAAATCTATACATCTCCTCCCACACCCCCAAGCTACCAAGACAGCTTGGCAATCCTAAATGATGCTATTGGCTGTCAAAAACGAAGGGTCATGATGAACCAACTTGGGCAACAAGAAAAAAATTAATGGCCAAGATCATACTTTGTTTTACCTCACATACAAAGCACAAGAAACACAGGATTGAAGACTCTCTAGTTTAGGGTTTTAGTATAAAAGCCAATGTAAGAGCTAGTTAACCCTTTGTCGAATTTTTGAGTTATAAGGCAAAATCTTGTAATTTAAATCTCTGTACCCTTTAATATTGTCTTTTAATATATTGCAACTTTAAATTCCTGTTTTTAAAATCCTTGTCATTTATTTTTATGCAAGTTACTTGTTTTTCCTTAAATTCTTGTTATTTAAATTCTTGTCTCCTAAAATCTGTTTATAAGCTCTTTTATAAGTGTTTAAGTCATCAAAAGCTCAAACAAAGCTTTGTTTCATTTCCTGTCAAGAAAAAAAAATTCAAAAAAAAAAACCAAAATAATAACTCAAAATCTCAAATATTGAAACAAAAAGGAGAAAGAAGGAAGGGAAGGCTTATTTGGTTTAGAGCTTGGGTAAGCACTTAGGGATTGGATTTTAAGCTTTTGAAAGCTTCTTTCACAGCCAAAAGCTAGGACTCTTTGTAAGTTCTTCTTTTTAAATTTTTGCTTAATTTTATTGTTCATCAGCTTATTAGTTGCTTATTCCTGTTTATCTGGCTTATTTATATGTGTTTTATGCTTATGTGTCCTTATTTGTTGCTTGTATGCCTCTTGATTTAGTTTCACTTAAATCTGCCTTCATATTGCTTGTTACTGTTTGATTCTTAGTTGCTTAATCCAGTGCTTATTTAGAGGTTCTTATCATTGCTTTTTACTTATATTTCATTATTTGTTATTTGATTTAAACCGTCTTTCCTTAAATTATAAAAATTCAGTTTTAAAAAGCAATTTTCATCACTTAAAGGGGTGTTTGGTATAAGACCCAAAAAGGGTCAAAAATTATGTAAAAACTGTTTTGGTCTTTTGGTGAACTTTGACAAGCACAATTTAGTAATTTTAGTTAGTTTTCAAAAGTTTTCAAAAGCTTTCAAAAGCTCAAGGACTGTTTTCAAGTGGTTCCAAATTGGTTTTTTTTACTAAGGTGACAAACAGTCAAGGGGTGCTCATTTGGTTAAGGCTTTTTAATCAGCTTTGAGTCTTGTTTTTTTTGCCCTTTTTAGTGTCAAATAGGGTAGTGTAAATCTCTTTTGGGATACTTTTGTTAGGGTCAAAGTCTGTCACTTCTTTAAGTCAATTTTTCTTTAAAACGAACCTTTTCACATTCCTTATTTCAGATAGGTATTGTTGTTATTTACGCTTGTGAAAAGTTGAGCACAAGCTCATTTTAAGCTACACTCCACCTGTTTTTAGCTAACTTTTGATTTCAAGTTCATTTTATAGCTTATTTTTGAGTTCACTTATGCCCCTTGAAAACTGTCAAGTAGCCTCCCCTGGTGCTAAATGCTATTTTCACATCTTCTTTTTGTTGTTTGTCTTTGATCAAAACTTTAGTTTCTTTGCTTTTCTAGAAAGCCAATAAGCCCCTCTACAAGCCCTTTAAGCCATTTAGCTTAAGTCCCTCTTTCGTGCTTATTTTTTTAAGCTCAAATGAGCCTTTTTAGCTGTTTGGCCTGCTCATTTAGGCTTATAGCTTATTTTTAGTTTCCTGGCTTATTGGCTTAATCTTTTAGCTTATTTCTGTTTGTTTCTGGCTTATTAGGTTAGATAGCTTATTTTTCTTAGTTTCATTATTTAGCTAGCTTATTTGCCCTTCAAATGCTTAACAGTTTAGCACCTTGTAGGACTTAGTGAAAAAGTGCTAATCTGCCAACTTGTTTGCTCATTTTTTTGCTTATTTGATAAGTTTCAAAAAGTGTGGTAGTTTTTAAAAAAAAAGTTCATTTACATGTGATTTACAAGTAAATATATATATATATATATATATATATATATATAAAAAAAAGGGGATAAGAGGAAACCCGGGTGAGCAAGACTCGAACCCGGGTCTCAACCCTCATCAACCCTCTTTTCTACAAACACTCCTACCGCTGTGCCCTTGGGACTTCTTCGTTAGAAGCCCAAGTGGTAATTAATATAACCACGTTTTTCCAAATAAGCCTTTCAGCCCTTGTGGGCTTATTCCTGGCTTATTTATAAGCCGTGGGTTCAAGTTGGCATTTTTCCTAGGATAGTTGTAGCTTAATCTATTTTTTTGTATTTTTTCGTAATTTTTACTGTTCATTTACTAATTTTTATAATTTATTTTCTTTTAAACTGTTTCTAATTCATAAAAAATAAATAAAAAGTCAAAAAAATATTTTTCTTTTTTAGAAAATTTTATTTAGTCATATTTTATTTAGGAAAAATATAAAATCGTTCGTAGGGTCGTTTTTGCAAAATCGTACTTTTTAAAGAACGGGATTTACCCCCGTTTTTGTTTTTTCATTTTAAAGCTCGTTCTAACTCCGTTTTCGGTCTAGTCTTTTTCATTCTTCATTATTAGTCCCCTAGAGTAGATTAGAAGTAAAAATTTCTTTGTAGGATTAATTTTTAAGATTTTAGGTTTTTGACCCCTTGTTCGGGATTCCTACTCTCGTTTTTCAGTATAATTTCATAATTTTTAGGTTTTTCTCAATCGTTTTTGCTTATTATTGATTAATTTAGCTTTTTAAACTCCCAAATCATTAATCTCATTCAAACTTCAATTTTCCGACTGTATCGATTCTCAAGCACAGCCTCGCTGGGGATAAACGACTCGGGGATATTCTATACTACTTCTCGGTTTCATTGATTATTTTTAGATTATACTTATTATATATATTTTATTATATATTATATATATAAGAGGTCTAGTTTAAAAAACAATCAACCAATTTTTGGCGCCGCTGCGGGGGAGGCTGTGAAAACGATTATCGTTACGATTGACAAGATAACTTGGCTTGCAAGTTAGCAATTCCACCTCCTCTTAGAGATTAGGAAACAATTCCTACACTTTCTTTTTCTCCAAAAAATAAAAAGGGAGTCAAAAGCCGCTCCCCCAAATCATAAAGCAGTTTCAAAGAAATTTAATGTCATAATACCTTCCTTAAATAAGTCCGCATTAAAAACCAGTTTGATTCGGCCAAAAACCAGTTTCCTAACCAATCGATTCCATTCCAATTTGTAAGTTTTTATTAATTCTTTTCTACCAATACGATTAAAACACAATCAAGACAAATGTTTCATTATAGTGATTCAAATACATATACGATATATATTCTATTGATTATGTTAAAATATTTGATTATTTATGTTTGATATGAACCCTAAAAAAAATTAAGGAAAAATCACTTTCGTGAATTATTTGGTTAAAATTTGACGACGAGTATTATTATATTTCATAGACCAATAATTAGAAATTGTTCTGGGAATTACTTTTTGACTTTTTTTTAATTCCATCTTTATATGGGATTTTATGTAATAAATCTTTTGGTTTTCCAATATTTTTAAAAAATAAATGGGTTTTCTATCTATATGTTTATATATGATAATAAAACACAGTTTTTTAGCCTACATTTAATTATTTTTTATCAAGAAAAACTAAGCCTGTCCAAGCGACACCTGTCTGTTTTTATTTTTTGAATCCGTCATAAATCATAATTTAATAGCTAAGCGTTTAAAAGACTTATTTGACTTTTCACGAATTAAAAGTATGTGTGCTGAATTTGATATGTTTGCTAACAAAATCCTTTAAACATAGTTGTGATTGAAATTTATTTTAGGAATAAAAGTCACATTATTTGAACATTGATGTCAATGAACCAAAACTAATGAATATACGAACACAATTTTTAAACATGATCGTCTATTGATTTACAAATACCTTTCTTATATTAACACTAATTTGAACATTTAGAATTAGTATAAAAGCTAATATACGAACACATCGCACATTTTTCACTCATTCGCGGATAATTTGAGTCCACTAAAAACATAATGTTATTCTAAGCGAAGGGACATTTATATGTAGAAGCTGTTTATAGAAACCACCTTTGCTCAATATGATAAGGTTAATGAATCTACTATACTCTATAAACATTATGATAAGGTATAATCAAATCTCAATTGACTATTCAACAAAAAATTGCATCATTCAAAATTCGATGGTATGTTATTCTTAATCTCTTTGAACTTTTATTTGAATCATTTGAGATATGCGTTTTTTATTTTTGATGTTATTGTTGTTTAGGCTCATGCATACATAGTTCGTGTTGAAGGTTTGTTTTTTTTTAATCTCTTTCATAATTTTATTGGTATAAACTCCTAATAACTCATGTATTTTCATGATCACGTTTGTTTGTTTATAATAGCATAATTGTTATATTTGCTTTGTTGTTTTAATAAGGGTTCTTAATGAAGGGCAATTTTCTCTTTTATTTCAAAGATTGGAATTGCATGGACTACCTAAGAGTTAAAGAGACGAACATAATATGCAAAAGGACTATTTTCGAGGTAAATACACTCTTAATCTATTCTTTCGTTATTTTATTTTTGGATTTAGCAAAAGGACTATTTTTCCTGTGTTTGTCCATGCCTAACATTTCTGAGTTTGATTTCAAGTTAATGGAAAGATTGATGATAGGCAATTGTGTGATATGTATTGCTGCGACATTAATGTGCATCATTTTTAGCTTTGGTTTGTTACGTTTTACTATACGTTTGATTTACACTAGGCATTGAAAGTTGTTGGACAGGCCATCAACAGTGTTATGTATTTTATTGTCACAATGTTGTTGTCAGGGACGCTGTTAGTATTCGCGCTGTTTATAAAGCATTATAATTTAATATCGTGTGTGAGCGTCCTTGGTGAGTCTTTACGCTTATGAATGATGGGACATGGCTGCAAACAAAAAGGATTAGTGATATTGGTTTGATAATTACATGGTATTTGACCATATATACTAATTGATCATTTACTAAATATATGTATGTTATTCGATGAGGTATATAAGTGTCACGGTTACTTAGGAACGGGTTGTTCGGTTTATTGACTGTCGATTTAGACCGAACCGACGCCTGAGTGGCCATCGGGTCCGATATGAGTTGGTATTCACGTTATCGGTCCGGGTCAGGGTATAGGGCGGTAGCCGGTTTGGGTAGTTTAGCCCGATGCTCACCCCTACTCTCAGATTCCCAACACTTTTCACTTATGATAACGGTTATTCAAACTCCTTTTTGTATCTTTATGTTATATGTCTAATTCTTGTAAGTTCTTTATATTGCAAGACCGAACACATCATGTATGCGGCAACAGCAAAACAAAATTTTTCTGACACTGAGGATGCTTGCGATATACTTGCCCTCATCCCATTCATCTCAGGTGTTGGTTCGGGTTTAGAGCGCCCTTCTTTGAAAACACCATCCAACGACTTTTCGCATATATTTTTATGGGGGACTTTATTTAGAGTTCGGCTTATTGAGTCATGATCGAAGTAGGGACCCGTTTTTTGCTAAAGGTGTTTCGGATCGAACTTGGTTTGGGAAGATTCGGCGTATATTGAAGCTTTTTCGAGGTTCCTAAGCTGGCCTGATGGCGTGTGTTATTTATGTCAATGTTACCTAATTTTTTTACTAGGTATTATATGGGTTTAGGGTGTTTTTTATCGTAGTGCGGGATGGGCCCCGCTGGAGTTTGATATTCTTATACGCGTACATCAAAGCTTCTGGTTGTCATCATTCTGATTTGGTTTTTTCGCTGTTGTTAAACTGGTTTTAGGGGAAAGTGTCGAACGGAGGTTAAGCTACACCTAAGATCCTCTACGTTTCAGTTTTAGTTTAGTTTTGAACTGTAAACTACTTTTCTTGATATATGAGACTCTGATGTCTTTGTTATTGTGGCGCTTATACAATGGAAAACAAGGGCTTGATTTTGTGTATTGGTTTATTTTACCGGCTTTGAGTGATTCATATAAACTCCAGACAACTTTAACTTGATTGGTTTAGCTGTTAATGAAGTGTGTGTGATGTCTTGAGATATTAGTGTATAATAATGTTATTGTTAGTGCCTACGTAAAGACACAAGAAATGATGTGGAGTGAATTGTTTGTAAACCGAAGAACCGTTTTGTGGTTCTTTACTTGGCACCTAAATAATCTTATTTAGATACAGATACTTATGTCACCACCATACATAGGTATGGAGCTAAGATGGAGTTATGGATCTAACTGGTAAAGTAAACAATAGATCAAAATCACCTTGTTTTAGCCACAAAAGAAAACAACTTATGAATGGTCAAATTTCAAGAAGTAGTTTAGTCAAAATAAAAAACTGAAACTAGAGGATCTCAACGTGTAGCTTAAACCCTTCAAACTCCCAAATCAATTTCACAGCAAACCAAATCAGAGTTGTGACAAATCGGAAGCTTTGGGTAGCGTAGAACAAATCAAACCCAGTGGCCCGTTATAGGATTTAAAAACACAACCGGCATGCCTATACAATAAATATCAGGTACTTGATAAATATACAAACTCAAGCAAGATCTAAGAAGACATGAAAAGCTGGAACATGAAAAGCTTCAATAGGCCGATCTTCCCAACCATGTTTGATCCAACACCTTTACCAAAAACGTATATTGCCAACGTCCCTACTTCGTATATGACCAATAAGCCAACTTGAAATAAGTGCTCATAAAATTCACTAAATTCCTGGTGGTGTTCAAAGTAGGCTCTAAACATAGACATCACTAAGATGAATAGAGGAAAGTATGGCAAGCATCTCCTGAGAATTTTTGTTTGTTGTGTCTGCATACTTGATGGGCTGCAATTAAAAACATACAAGAATAAGACATATAACTTAAAGATACAAAAAGGAGTTTGAATAAACCGTCATCATGTTCAAAATGTAATTCCTGATATGTAAGATGTAAAAATGAGTATGAACTTGTGATTAATGCAACCCGAAGTGGAAACCCTAATTATGCAATTATAACCCAAGCTTTAAAATGTTTATAACCCAAAACTTGTTCTCTATAAGAAACGTTTCGAGCTATGAAAGCGCTTCACCACGTCTTCATTTGTAACCTTTGCAAATAATTCTTTTTCTATGTAACAAATTAAAGCATCATTTAGATAATTTTCACCCATTCTATAAGAAACGTTTTAAATAAAAATAAGCAAATAATCATACTATTAATATAAGGAAACGGTTACACTTTAATTTAACAGTAAATGAATAACATTAACATTAACAAACTGCCTAAAATATCACATTTTCAAATGTGTACTTCATATGTTAGAAATCAATAAGTATTATCCAAGGGTTTCATGGTAGGCATATAAGACATGAAGTGATGTGTTAGAGAATTCATGAGGGGGGGGGGGTGCAATTTTTGAGTGAGGATTAGAGTGGTGAAGCTTAATGTATGCATACATGCAAGAAATTATGAAAAGTGAGCGATTTACGTAAACTGGTAAAATAAAATGTGTAGACTTATAAAACTTGTATATTTAAGTCATATGCTATGCGGTTGATGTAGACCAAACTTATTCTAAAGCCAGTGCATGGACATAGACGTTTCTTGCAATATACAGGATAACCTTCTGGTTTTAGGTTAAAATGGACACGTATACGTTCAAAATAAAATATGATGAGTTAATAATAAAATATTAACCTGTCAGTTGTCACAAATACCTTTTTCATGCAGCTTAAGCATAGCTTGTAGCTCGGCTATCGTCTTTCTATTGCTATGCATATTATAGTTCTGAACGAACAAATCATGGTCCTTGTTGAGATAGATCAAAATAAGACACCAAATTCATTAGGCATAGGGAAGCCAAGGCTTACCAAAGTGTCTATGTAGGTATTCATCTTTAAGATATAGGAGCTTACCGACTGACCATCCTGCTATTTACAAGCATGAATGGCTTTGACTAGAACAGTTCATGTTTAGCCTTACTCTTCAAACATTGTTTTTAGTTCTTCCAAAATGTCATATGCATTGAATTTTTCCAAAGTCATCCGTAGTTCTGAGACATACTCAAAAGCATAAGACATGTGACCTTTTATTCAACATTGACCGACTCATAGTACTTGTCAATAGTTTCTTCGTCAGCAGTTTCAAGATTAGGAGCTGGTGCCATAGGCTATTCCACAAATCTTAGCTTTTTCTCATACCAAGAACAATCCTTTGGTTTCCATGTCAGTTTGTGAAATTAGAACAGTAAGTTTCTCACTATGGAGAATTCACCTGAGAGTCGAATTGTTTATGTTTTGGACAACATCCATCTACAAAATAATCAAAAGTTTAGAAAATAATAGTATTTTCGATAAATAGTCTCTTAAAAATTTACTACCCGTGCTTATATAAAATAAATAATTAATTTAATAAGAGTCTAAGATCCAACTTGAAATTTCATCATCACATTAATTGATCTACTAGCAATGATGAACTTAAAAGGTTATCATGGTTGATAATTTCCTGCATGTGCAACTCTTAGTTTGTGTGGGGCCCAAGGCATTATAATCCAGGATTATATGTCAAGATCAACCCAATATTATCCGAAATAACATTGTCAAGTTGGCATGTTTTGCCCCATCCTATGCCTCGGGTTAAGGTCTCACCAGCTTAACTCGATTTAAGTCATCCAATTAAGAACTTGTGTTAAATAGCATTGGGTCTCACGCTTAGTGTATAAAACACTTCTTGGGATTTGTAATTCACCTGCATCTCAAGAATTGTAAAATAAAATATGCAAGTTTTCTTAACACATTGGATAGCAAATTACTTAATTAGAAAAGGGTATAAATTTTTTGATAAAAAACAAGTGTACCAAAAAATTGTGTATAAAGAAGCATGCATACATCTTTATAAAACTATCCATTTTAAAACTTTTGCATATTCGTTTTAAATTTCTATGTATAAAAACAACCCTTATATTTTATAATTCACATGTGATCTATAAAATTAGGGTTGATACATTTACAATATTTTCAAGATAAGGTTAAATCCCCATTGGAAACCACTAAACCACTAAACGACGTACTATTAATATTGTTAAAAAGTTGACGTAAAAATGTTTATTCTTGCGTTGTTCCATCGCGGGTTCCCTTTTGGAAACCACTAAACCACTACGTTATAGAACGTTGCAAGAAATAACAAGTTTACATATTTATCGCAACACGATCTTGCAAAGTGTACATATCAATATACATACAATACGTTGCAAGATACATACAAAGTGTACATATCAATATACATACAATACGCATGATGATCAAGTGCTTTTAGTTCATATTAATTTTCGAAAATCATTTTTGCACATATTTAAATAAAAGACCACATTTATATAAAACAAAACCAAATCGAACAATTAATCATTGGTATGTGTTTAATTACACATACCTTTTACCTTTAAAAACGAGCTAAAATAACCAAAAACGGACTTAAAATACCAAATATATGCTTGTTTTGCTAATTGTGTTGTGCAGGAACGGATATCTAAGAAAAGGACGAAAAACGAAGCCAAAACGACAATACCGGACACGGAATGGAAAAGTATGGTAAAGACAAAGTCAAGACAAAGCCCAAGTCTGAAAAAGTCAACCAAAGTCAACCCCGACAAATCCGAAGTCAAACCCGAAGCCATAAGTGAAGAAAAATAAGTTTAGGGGCCAAAATTGCCAAGTCCCTAACTTATTTAATGAAGAAAATGAAGAAAATACATGTGAGGGACCCAAACTGCCATTTCACCAAAGATATACTTCAAGGGTTAATTCTGCCAACAGTTAAAACTTGTACTCCACAAGGACTAACTTTGCAAACGACTTTATAACCATGAGGGACTATTTTTGCCATTTCCTAAATCTTACATTAACCACATGGACTAAAATTGTAATAACACCTATATCCTTGAAGGACCATTTATGACAAACCCACAAACCCACACCTTGTTTTAAATTACTGTACATCTCCCTTCCCCAATTCCCGCCAACATCACAACCCCACCTCTGTCACCTCCCCCCTCCTCGAATACTGTTCAAAACCATCCAAAACCATCACAATAACAAAACCCCACACCCACATGGTCTTTGTACATGCTGGCAATCCTCCAAACTCTCATTGGCTCAAGAAATCATACGGCTAAGATTGTTTACCTTTGGCAACAAGAAAAATTAAGGGCTAGGATTGGTTTGTGTTTCTACACACACAACAAACACACATGGGCATTTGTCTCTACAAAGAAGCACAAAGAGAAGAGGCCAAAAAAAACCCTAGCTCGTTTTCTATAAAAGCTTTTGTAAGCCCTTGAGGCAAATAGTGAGTTTTTTAGAGAGTAGTTTTTAGTTTAATTTAAAATTTGAAGTTTAACTTTTTTGTACTTGCATTTTTTAAGATTAATGAAAATTCAGTTTTATGTTTTAATTTTTGTTCCAAGTTCTTAAGTTATCTTAAGTCTTTTAAAGCTCATACAAGCCACTTTATAATCTGTTTAAACTACTATACAAGAATTAAGAAAAGAAAACCAGAAACAAAAAAAGAGAGACTGCTGAATTCAAGCTTATGGATGAATAAGCAGAAAGGGATGGCTTATTGGTTTTAGAGTCTCATAGGAGACACTTAGGGTTTCGTTATTAAGCTCTGAAAAGCTTAAACTCATTGCCAAAAAGCTTGGACAGGTTGTAAGTTCCCTATTCATTTTTTCAAATTTTGCTTATTGCTACAGTAGCTCAGCTTATTTAGTGCTTATTTATGCTTTTTCCTACCTAGTTATCTCATTTATGCTTGTTCATGTTGTTATTTGCTTGCTTGGGCTTTTGTTTAAGCTTAAAGTGAAAACTGCCTTAAATAGCTTATTTCTACTTTTTGCTTATTAGCTTATTAAAGTGCTTATTTCCTTTTTCTTTTTACCTTTTAGTGCTTAATATTGCTTGCTTAATACTTGCCTTTAAAAACCTGTGCTTAAATTAGTCTTAAAAGCCTTAAAAATTTGTGGTTAAAAGTCTAAAGAACATTTGGGCTAAACTTAATTGATGCCAATTCGAGTATGTTTTCAACGTATTTTAAGTCCTAAAAAGTGTTTTTCAAAGTTTTTCCTTATTGTTCTCTTATAAATCTGTTGAAATTTGGAATTGGGTGTTAAATGATGCGTATTTGATTAAGCTCTTAATTATTCTGGTTTGATGGCTGGAGAAAAGTATGTCTTTTGTTGGTTAAAACAAAGTAAAGTTAGAACCAGGGTGGTGGTCACGGTCACTTTTGGCAAAACTGTCAACATGGTTTGTGGTTTTTCAAAGAGTTTAAAAAAGCATAAGTTTTCAAGTTTAAACTCTCTGTAGAGCTCTAAATTATGTTTTTGAAGTTTCCAAGATTTTTATGTTCACAAGTCCCTTTGTAGCTTATGTCCGTTGTTTTAGCTTATTTTGAGTTTTGAGCTTATTTTAAAGCTTTATTTTAACATAACTTTTGAGTGAAATTTTTTATAAAACTGTGAAGACTGCTAGTGCAAAAGCTTTATAATTGTCAAGCCTAGCTTTTCTAGGCAGTTTCATTTGAATCTTGAAGCCCTCTAGTTCCTTTTTATGAATTTTAGGATTGCGCCCCCTGTAGGTCCAGTATAAAGCCCAAGCAGTTACAAAATCCTCAACGGAGCCCCCTCTAGGTGCTTATTTGAAAGCGCCCTAAGTGATGCCTCCTATTGGACTGTGCTTTGTTGCATAAGATATGTAGGGCGTTATAGCGTTGTGAGCGTGGAAGTTCTGGCTTTTTTGGTCTTATCTGTTACGTTTAGCTTTCTTCTTGGCTCCTAGTAGCTTGTAAGGCGGTTAGACTTAGATAATTTTCCTTAGCATTATTTGGCCTTTGCTTATTTCCATTATAAGAGACTTTTGTCGAAGTTGAGAAGCCTATTAAGGCCTTAGTCAATAGTCTAGTTCCTGGCTAACCCTTGAGTGCTTTGGTTTTTCATGATTATTTTGCTCACTTCCTTTGTGCTTATTGTTTTTACTAACAAAATTGCTATGTAGAATTGGGAGTTTTCAAATTTTTTGTGTCTTTTCAACTTTCCTAGGAGCTTAATAGCATGTAGACATAGTAGCCCTTTTACAGCTTAAGTATTTATTGCGTATTCTACGCTCCAAAGTACGCTAATTGCCATTTATTGCTCTATTTCCATGCTTCTTTCATAAGCTATGTAACGAAAAGTTGTAGTTATAATAAAATGACCACCTTCATGTGCTCTTAACAAGTTTGTGTAAATATAGTTTTTTGCTAGAAAAAAAAGAGGGATAAGAGGAACAGGGGTGAGCACAGACTCGAAAACCGAAGGTTATCTAAACCTTCCTCAAGACCCTGCTTTTCTAAAACACTTTCACCTGACCGCCTGTCGCCCTGAGGGTACTTCTTTCTGTTTTGAGGAACCCAGCAAGTAGGTGGTACTTAATTGTATACACTTTCTTTTTCCAAACTAAGCTCTTTCCAGCCCAGTTGTCGGGCTTATTCCTGGGGGCTTGACTTTATTAAAGCTCGTGGTTCGCAAGGTTGGCATTTGTTCCTAGTGATAGATTGTTAGCTTAACACCTTATATTTCTTCTGTTATTTTTTCGAATTTTTTACTGTATTTCATTTAGTAATGTGTTTAATTGATGTTTCTATTATTGGAAATGTTTTTAATTCATAAAAGAGTATAAAATACAAACGTCAAAAAAATATTTTTCTCTTTGTTTAGTAAAAATATGTATTTTGTCAATAATTATTATTTAGGAGAAAAATATAGAATCGTTTTAGGTTAGGCGGTGTTTTTGCAAATATCGTACTTTTTTCAAAAGACACGGGATTTGCCCCGTTTTTGTTTGTTTCATTTTAAAGCTCCCGTTATAACTACCAGTTTCGGTCTAGTCTTTTTTCTCAGTTCTTCAGCTTAAAATTAGTCCCTAGATAGATTAGATAGTAAAAAGATTTCTTGGGATGTAGGGATATACCTTGTTAAGATTTTAGTGTTTTTGTCCCTTGTTCGGGATTCCTGACCTCCTCGCTAGTTTTTAGTAATAATTGTCATAAGTTTTGGATTTTGTCAACGAGTTTTTTGCTATTATTAAATATAATATAGCTGTTTAAACACCCAAGATCGTTTAATCTTCCATTCATACTTCTTAAAATTTTGCCGACTGATATCGATTCTTCAAGAGCTCAGCAAGCCTGCTGGGGAATAAAACGAATCGGGGTATTCTATACTAACTTTTACTTGGTTTATATTTGATAATTTTATGAGGGATTATACTTATTATATATATGCTTATTCATATATTATTAGTATAAGCACGGTATACGTTTAAATAACCAAATCAACCAATTTATGGAGCGAATGGCGGGGGAAGGCTGTATGTGAAAAAGACGATATATCCGCTTACGATTGAAAGATAACTTAGCTGCAAGTTGGCGCCAATTCTCCACTCCCATAGAGATTAGGTAAAAACAAGAATTCCGACAGCTTTCTTTTCTTCTCAATAAAAAATTAAAAAGGGGAGTTCTATAAGTCCGCTCCCCGCCAAATCATAAAGCATTTAAAGAAATTTAATGAGCTTGCATAATAGCCTTCCTTTAAGTTAAGTTCTCGCATTATAAAAAACCAGTTTGGTTCGGGTTCCAGATTATTTGATTGATAGGCAAATAATTTGGATTCCGGCACAAAATAGCAGTTTTCATAACCTAATCGATTCCATTTGTCCTATTTTGTAGAGTTTTTGTTAATTTCTTTTCACAATACGCATTGTAAGAACACATAAGACCAGTGTTTTCATATATAGTGAGTCAGAATAACCAATATACCGATTATAGATAGAGTTCTATGATTATGTTTAAAATTAATGTTGATTATTTATGTTTGATATGGTGAACTAATAAAAAATTAAGGAAAAAATCTCCTTGTCGTGATGAATATATTTGTTTAAAAATTTGCGACGAGTATTAGGTATATTTGCATAGGACCACATAGATTAGAAATTGTTTCTGGTGAGATTATAATGTTTCTGTATTTTTTTAATGTTCCATTCTTTAATATGGGAATTTTGTATTGTAAATTAATCTTATTGTTTTATTCTAATATTTTTAGAAAAAATAAATAGGGTTTTTTCTATATGTTTATATAATGATACATAAAACTACAGTTTGTTTAGCCATACATTTGAATTTATTTTATTATCAAGAAAAGAAATATGCTGTTGGTACCAAGCGACAACCTGTTTGTTTACTATTTTTTTGAAATCGAGTCAAATAAATCATTAGATTTAAGTTAGCTAAGCAGTTTAAAAGACTTATTTGACTTTTCTATGTAATTAAAAGTTTGTGTGCTGAATTCTGTTCTCGTTTTGCTAACAAATATCTTTGTCAATAACATAGTTGTGCATTGATAATTTATTTGAGGAATATAAGTAAAAGTCACTTTTTAATTGAACATTTGATGTCATATGAACCAAAACCTATATGGAATTTACGGGAACACAATTTTTTAAACTTAGATCGTCTATTGATTTACAAAGTACCTTTCTTATATTAACACTAATTCTGAAATTTTGAAATTAGTATAAAAGCTAAAATAGTACGAACACAATCGCGAACATTGTTTCACTCACTGAGTCGCGGTTAAATTTGAGAGTCCATAAAACACTCATAATGTTTGAAATTCTAAGCGAGAGCAGAGGGACATTTATATTGTAGAAGTTGTGTTTATAGAAACAACCTTTCGCTCAATATGATAAGGAGTAATGAATTCCTACTATACTCTATAAACATTATGATAAGGTATAATCAAATCTCAATTGACTATTCAACAAAAAATTGCATCATTCAAAATTCGATGGTATGTTATTCTGAATCTCTTTGATCTTTTATTTGAGTCATTTGAGATATGCGTTTTTTATTTTTGATGTTATTGTTGTTTAGGCTCATGCATACATAGTTCGTGTTGAAGGTATTGTGTTATCTTAGATCGTCTTTTCATAATTTTATTGGTATAAAACTCGCTTATAACTCATGGTATTTTTCAATAGATTCAACGTTTGTTTGTTTATAATAACATAATTGTTATATTTGCTTTGTTGTTTTAATAAGGGTTCTTGCTTTATCAATTTAGAATGAAGGGCAATTTTCTCTTTTATTTCTAAGATTGAAATTGCATGGACTACCTAAGAGTTAAAAAGTAGGACGAACACTAATATGCTAATAGGATATTTTCGAGGCAGGTAAATACACTTATAATTTAATTCTTTTGTTATTTTATTTTTGGATTTAGCAAAAGGACTATTTTTCCTGTGTTTGTACATGCCTAACTATTTCTGAGTTTGATTTCAAGTTAATGGAAAGAATATGATATGCTTGTGATATTATTGCTTGACATTCATGTGCACATTTGTACTTCTTGTTCTTTTTACTAAAAGTTTGTTTAACTACATTAGTTGTTGACAGCCATCAAACAGTGTATTTTATTGTCACAATAGTTGTGTTGGTGGTACGGATACGCCGCTTTTATCAACCCATATAAATCTTAACTACTTTGTATCGTCTTGGTAGTCTTTACCGCTAATGAAGGTGACATGCTGCCAAAAAATAATTTACACTCTCTCCTCGCCATAAATACCGATGTACTCCGAGTCTCTGACATAAAAGCCCCATATCTACCAAATGTCTAAAATACCATTTAACAATAACATAAATGAAACCTTTCTCAATATAGTAGATGTTATAGTCAACACATAACATCCACAATGGAAGTGATGAAATGTCGGCAAATGGATCATGTTCCTAAAAACTTTGGCTTACAAATTTGTTGTATGTGTTTATCTTTTGCAAACTATAAAAAAAAGCATGGAAATGACAATCTTAAAAAAGTTGAAAAAGAAGAATTTGAAATTCATTATCGGGTAATTTTTGTTTTGATGCTTAACCTAGTTTTAATTTTGAATATGATAACGGTTATTCAAACTCCTGTTTGTATCTTTATGTTATATGTCTAATTCTTGTAAGTTCTTTATTGCAGCCCATCATGTATGCAGGCACATCAAACAAAATTTTTCTCAAGAGATGCTTGCCATACTTGCCTCCTCCATTCATCTCAGTGATGTTCGGGTTTAGAGCCTACTTTGAACACCACCACGAATTTAGTAAATTTTATGGGCACTTATTTCAAGTTGGCTTATTGGTCATATCCGAAGTAGGGACCCTTTTTGCTAAAGGTGTTGGATCGAACTTGGTTGGGAAGATCGGCGTATTGAAGCTTTTCGTGTTCCTAATCTGGCCTGAAGTTTGTATATTTATCAATTTACCTAATTTTTATGTATATATGCGTTTATGTTTTTATCTTATGCGGGGCCCCGGGTTTGATTTCTTATACGCTACTCAAAGCTTCTGGGTTGTCACAACTCTGATTTGGTTTGCTGTTAAACTGGTTTGGGAGTTTGAAGGATTTAAGCTACACCCTAAGATCCTCTAGTTTCAGTTTGTTATTTTGACTAAACTACTTCTTGATATTTGACCTTATGTCTTTGTTTTGTGGCTAAAACAAGGTTGATTTTGTTATTGTTTATTTTACCGCTTAGATCATAACTCCAGTCAACTTAAACTTTTGGTTTAGCTTAATACATGTGTGTGTGTGACTAAGCATCTATGTATAATAAGTTATTTAGTGCCTAGTAAAGACTCAAAAATGTTGGTGAATTGTTAAACCAGAAGTTTGTGGTTCTTTACTTGGCACTAAATAACTTATTAGATACAGATACTTAGTCACACATACATGTATTAAGCTAAATGGAGTTATGATCTAAGCTGTAAAATAAACAATAACAAAATCAACCTTGTTTTAGCCACAAAAGAAACACATAATGTCAAATTTCAAGAATGAATGGTCAAAATGTTTCAAGAATTTGTTTAGTCAAAAATAAAAAACTTGAAACATATGAGGATGCTCAATTCGTGTAGCTTAAAAAAACGCAACTGTTGCGAAACTCACAAAAATCCATTTGCACAAGCAAACCAAATCAGAGGTTGTGACAAATCAAAGCTTTTGGGGAGGGTAGAACAAATCAAACACGGTGGCCCCGTCTAGGGATTAAAGACACACAAACGCATATATACAGAATAGAAATCAGGGGTATAATCGATAATCATACAAACCTCTAAGCCAGATTAGAAATATGGATAAAGCTGTAAATTAGGTCCGATATTCCCTCAACCATTGGTTTGATCCAACACCTTTACCAAAACGTTTATATTTTCAAACGTCCCTACTTTTGTATTATGAACCGAATAAGCCAACTTGAGAAATAAATGCTCATAAAAGTTCACTAAATTCACTGGTGGAGTTCAAACGGAGGGCTCGTAAACTAGAACATCATATAGATGAATAGAGGAAGTGTTATGGTCAAAGCATGATCCTGAGAATTTCTTGTTTAGTTTGTGTCTGCATACTTGAATGGGCTAGGCTGCAATTAAAAACATAGCAAGGAAATTAATGAGACATATAATTAAAGAGACAAAAAGGTAGTTTGAATAAACCGTCTAAAGTTAAAATGAATTCTCTGCTATGTAAGATGTAAAATGAGTATGGAATGTGATTAATGCACCGAAGTGAAACTCCTTATGCCCCATTCTCACCAGCTTTAAAAATGTTTATAACCCAAAACTTGTTCTCTTATTCTTTGTTGTTGTTGTTGTGTCATGGACCAAATGGGAGAGAAAGAGTGAGTGTTATCTTTGTTTAAATGTGAGGAATAAGGATGAAATGGAGTTTTATTTCTAGGATAAAAGGTGTAAGTGACTAGATAGTTTTCTTGGTTAGGGTCAAATTTATATTTGAGGTATCCAAGAGGACCAAAAAGGAGGTTGGGATGCATAAATTTTGTGGGTTTTGAGATGTTTAGTAGGCGGAATATCAAGGTTTGAAACTTATGGAGAGATCTGGTAATTGATGAGTATTATCCAACGGGTTTCCTGGTAGGCATATAAGACTGAAGTGATGTGTTATGAGAATTCATGAAGGGGGGGGGGGGTGGGGCAATTTTTGAGTGAGGATAGTAGTGGTGAAGCTTAGTTGCAATCCATAGCAATAATTATGAAAAGTGAGGCGATTTACGTTTCAATGGTAACAACACTGTGTAACTTTAAAACTTGTAGATTTACGCTCATATGTATGCGGTTGATGTAGACCCAATTATTCTTAAAGCCTGTGCCATGGACTAGACGTTTCGTGCAGTATACAGGATACTATGGTTTTTAGGGTTTTAAACTGGACACGTATACGTCAAAATAAAGTATGAGAGTTAATAATCAAAATCTTAACCTGTCAGTTGTCTCAAATACCTTTTTCATGCGTTAAGATTGCTAGCTAGTGGCTATCGTCTTTCTATTGCTCATGCCTATTATGTAGTTTCTGAACGCGAACAAAATCATGGTCCTTGTTGAGATAGATCCAAATAAAAAAAGCCAAATTCTATTAGGCATTGGGAGAGCCAAGGCTTACCAAAGGGAAGTGTTATGTGAGGAATTAATCTTTAAGATATAGGAGCTATACGTGACCTCTGCTATTTACAAGCATGAATGGCTTAGACTAGAACAGTTCAAGTTTAGCGTACTCTTCAAACATTGTTTTTTACGTCTTCACAAATGTCATATGCATTTGATTTATCAACAGTCTCATCCCGTTAGTTCTGGCGACTATCAACGCTATACGACATGTGACCTTTCTATTCACATGACCGATGTGAAAGTACTTGTCTACTAGTTTCTTCGTCAGCCGTTTCAAGATTAAGGTGTAAGGTGCATAGGCTTATTTGCCCAAATCTTAGCTTTTTTCCTCGCATTCCCAAGAACAATCCTTTGGTTTCCATGTCAGTTTGTGAAATTAGAACAGTAAGTTTCTAACTATGGAGAATTCACCTAAGAGTCGAATTGTTTATGTTTTGGACAACATCCATCTACAAAATAATCAAAAGTTTAGAAAATAATAGTATTTTCGATGATGTTCTTTAAAAGGTTTTACTACCCGTGACTTATATAAATAAAAAATAATTTACTAAGGAGTCTAAATAAATTTCGATGTATGAAGCGCTTTCACCACGTTTCATTTGTAACCTTTGCAAATAATTCTTTTTTGATGTAACAACTTTACGCATCATTACAGATATTTTCACCCGCTATTCTATCAAGAACGTTTTAATATAATAAAGAATATCGCAATAGATTTTGTTCTTCCAACTTACTATTGAATTTTAAAGGAAAGTGTTACACTTTTATTAAAAAATCCGTTTCATAAGATATATAATTAATATAAATGATATCAACATTTAGACATGTACAAACTGGCCTAAAATTACTCACATTCTTCAAATGCTGTACTTCATATGTTAGCATCTCCTAATACATATTGATTTGATGTGTGTTTAAACCTTATAGGAATTGGGCACCTCTATTTATCACAACAGAGTGTTCCACAAAGTTATTACCTCATGCCGACGAATGTAGGGATAGGTAAATAACATAAAAGGATGCCACCATAAAAATTTATTACATAACTAATTTTTCACCATCAAAAGCGAACGTAGCGCACTAATTTATATAAGGGTTGCAAGATCAAGAACGACGATTATCAAACAAAATTTCGCATTCGTGACCGCAAATGGGTGTAGCCTCCATGCCACACTGGCACCATGTGGGTACTCGCACCTGCTATTCTATAAGAACCTTTTTAAATAAAAAATAGCGCACATAATGCATACTATAATGTAAGAAACACGGTTTCACTTTTATTAAAAAATAGTAGATTTAAAATAAATATAACTTACAGTAAAAGATAAGAGCACATCAATACAGACATTTATAAACATGACATTACATTAATAACAATAAACTAACAAAAAGACTTATTAGATTGCCAGCAAGGAAACACTAGCACGTGTTTGACACGCTTAGCATTAACATTAACTAAGTGCCTGAAATATCATATTTTCAAATGTGTACTTTATATGTTAGAAATCAATAATACTTATTGATTTGATGTGTGTTAAACCTATGGAATTGGGCCTCTATTTATGCCTATTAGAGTGTCACCGTTAGTACCTTCACTCGCTGTGGGAATGTAACTAAACATAAAAGGTGCAACCATAAAAAATTATATTGCACTAACAAATTTTTGTATATAAAAAGCATAAAAAGGAAAGTAGCGGAATATTTTTTTGTGGGGTTGCAACACTGATCAGAGATACGACGATTTTCGAAAAAATTATGCACTTCGTGAGCCTCGAAATAGAGTGTGTGTGCCACATCACGAGCACCAATGTGGGTCGCCCCTAGCATAAAACATACAACTTTGTTTTTTTTCTCGCATTTATAACTGTCGAGTTTTTAGATTGATTAATGCTCGAGTTTGTAATAGTTTGCACGTGTCAATTTTGTGATGGATGAGACAGATGACAGTATGTAAGAGGTCACATTCTTGACAAAACTCACCAATTTTTATTGATCAGAGATGATGAGGCTGATAAGTTATAATATGTTATTTTGAATGATTTCTCCTTTAACATTAGTTGTCAAGAATCAAGGTCTCTACTTAAATTTATAAAAAATAGACCGTTGCATATATAAAGTAACTAAAACTGAATATCTGCACTTTCAAATATAGCTTTTAATACATAATATACAGTGATGTTTAAGCATGTCTTGAAGAAATATATAAATATGACAATTGAAATAGATTTACAAGGTGTGAATTGACACACACATCTTAACTTTCGGTGTATTTTGATATTACTGATTGTATACCTCACAAAAAATAACTCCGTCAAAATTTACCTATGTTCGGAGGGCCATCTTTAGGAGAGTGCAAGCAGTGTCATTGCATAAGGCCAGTGTTTGACGAGAGCTTCAAAAATCTATATACTTCTATTATATATATACAAAACACAAGGTTTGAGGTTAGAATTAGTCACCATTATCATGCATGTGCATTTGTGAGTGTGTTTAAATGTTCTTTGTCGTTGGTGATGGCTGTCGCCACCAAAATCATTGAGATGCTTCCCTATGTAAGTCATTACCCGTACTCGTTATCGAGCAGCCTATGTGATAGTAAAAAGATTATACTTCATTTTGATTTTCGATTGGAATTGAGATTATGTTTTTTTTTTGTTTAACAACACAATAATCATCACTAAAAAATCCTAGTGTACCGCTTTGAATTTATTGCATACAAATTATGATCTAGTAACTAATTGTGTATAAGATCAGGTATTTCTAATCTGCGGCATTATGACTTCACTTTCAGTAAGGAAATAACAAAATAGGGTGTAAAGAAACTGGGCCACCGAAACATGAACGGAAACACTTGTTATTTATTCGTTCATGAGAGATATATACAGGATAAATAAACGAAGATGAACGCTTATACAGACGAATTTTCTTGTTAAGAAAATGAGTTTTTCATGTTCGTTTATATTCGTTCATTAAGAAACTCAACGAACATAAATGAACGTTGATTTTTTTTTATCAAATTATGCTTAATATTTTGTTTTATAAGCAGTTTTAAAAGTATGCAATTAAAGAAATGTTATCGGCGAAATAACAAAAATAAACTGAACATAACGAACGTTAATGAACGCATAATCGGACGTTTACGAAAACAAATGAACGGACGTGACTTTTCTTCATGTTCGTTCATTTAACTAAACGAATGTAAAAGAATGTTCATGTTCGTTCGTTTAATAAATAAACAAACTTTTTTCCGAAAAGATTCATGAAATGTTAACTAAACGTTCACTTTGCCTTACTAACAAATGTCATCACAAGGATTTTTAACACTGTAATTTTTGATACGTAAAGGTATATTGATCATGCATCTATAATGATGATACATTCTTATACTAGAATAAAATCTCTAAATGATTCTAATTCTAAACTGGGTTTTATAGATTTATGATTATCCATTCACACATCCAAAAACCACTAGAGAGATATATATATGGTTCCTTGTTTATATGATTTCCAAATGTCAGATCCCTTTAACCTAATCAAAATCTCTCAAGCTGCAAGAAAAAGAAAACTCACAACCGGTAAACTGTTTATATATACTCCCTCCGTCCCATATTAAGTGTCCATTTTTGACTTTTTAAAGTCTTTTTTCTTCAACTTTGACCTTAATTATTTCTTCTTATGTTATATGATATCAATGCAAAACTATATGAAATGTAGAGTTCGATATGTATTTATAAAGGGTATAAATTTCAGTAAGGCATTATATAAATAACGAAAAATAGTTTAGGTCGCAAATGTTATGAAAAAAGAATTCTAAAAAGTCAAAGAGGACATTAATATGGGCGGAGGAGTATTTTTTATCTGGTCATTTGGATTATTTTAATCTGGCCAGTTTGTTGGTATATGTTATTAATTTGACTTTCTTATTTTTTTTTTATTATTTTATTGATTGATTGAAGATATACGTATGTTATCAGAACATGATAAAGATTAACTTGGTAGACGGGTTGTGAGATTCAACTGTGAATTTTAATTTAGTCTAGTCTAGTGTTTCGTTTTATCATGATTTGGAGTTTTAAGGATTTTGTGTGTTTGAGGTTAAGGGATCGAATTTGAGATTAATATAGGGGCTCATGTTTTTAATAAATTTTAAATGGCTCGTTTATACATTCTTGAATTGCGTGACAAATTTTTTTGGACTTAGTGTTTAATAACTCGCTCCATTGAATTTGCCAATTTGGTATGTTGATAACACTAAATGGCTAAGTAGTTTTTATCGAAATAGGCCTTTTATTGAGATTGGCATTATGCTATTTATCTAGGTTGCTTTATCTTGATAGTATGCTTATCGAGATTGGTTACTTCGGCCAGTTTATTCAGATTGCCTTGTTCTTTACTGAACAAAACAACAAGTCATTTATCCTAGAGGTTTGATGATAAGAGTATAATATGGATTAAATATCAAGAAAACGTCCTGAACAGCAAACACACGCATCCACAGATTGTGCTGAGATCCGTCCGCTGTCACGATATGTGGGGTCACTAGTTTTGAAAAGTTCCTACCGTTTTGAATTTGGATTAGTCACATGTTTTCATTGTCTCGCAAACGTTTCCTTTGTTTAAAAGTCTTTTACCCGTGCTATGTTTTCACTAAGCAATATGTGTATAAATTTCACGATTAGTTTATGGAAGTCTTGCTTGGGTGTTTGATCACAAAAACAGAACTAGCAGCTAAATGGATTCCAGAACTCTGAACAATACACGGACATATGTTCTGTACTTTGTCTCTATTATACACAATGAAACTGTCTTTATAAATATAAATATAGTTAGTAAAATTCGAGTTTTCGTTTAAAAATTGTCAAACCCATATTTCAACCAGAAAAGCGAAATAATTTGTAGTTCTGGTTCGCTCGGTTTGGTAATATTTGGTCTTGATTGTTTATCATGTCGTTTTGGTTTTGATTTTACGGTCATCTAGTACTATTCTCACATTAGGGTTCCAAAAATGTTTTCCAAAACTCAATAACTAAACAAACTAAAAAGATCAGCCCTTATGGTAATACACGACCCACCATTGCAACTCAGCCCAAAAAATTAACCCTAAACCATCTTAGTGCGATTCATATTATTACGCTTACACATCATTGCTATAAACCCACAAATATTTTCATTTATATGGACTGGCGACAGTTTTGGATACTAACCACGCTGCAGTGTGCCGCAACTGATCCTTCTCCGATTGGATTATTCAGCAAAAGAATTTTGACACAACCCCGTGCAAAGTCTGACAGGTTGTGACACTGATAGTGTTTTTATTTTTGGTATCCACAATTCATAAAGCGTTTATGCGGGTTTTGTGATAATTCTTAAAAGGTATAGAGTAGATTAGGTATATTCGGAGTGTTATTAGGATTGTTGGTTGTCCTGAACCTGGAATTTAGCTGGATTTTTTGAAATTTGTTAATTTATTTTTAGCGGTGGAAGTGGTGGGATATTATGATTTAGCGGGATTGGAAGCAACCCCTGTTGCTGGTCCCGAACCAAGAAAGAAAAAAATCGTTGTTCTGAAATATGCATATTTAATCCAGGTATGGGGAGACTAGTGGGAATTGCTCAGTACGGCGCAGATTAAGGAAACTATTTTAAGAGTAGGAACGTTTTTGAGAATGCGGCCTGTGTGGTTAATTATGAATCGGGAAATCAAGAGTTTGGGAAACATTGTTTTGGAATAACGGCTTGAGCCGGTCTCACTTTTTAGCATTTCAAATATGTGATAGTTTAAAATTTTTGAGAATGAGACTGACTTGCTCTGCCGAGGAAGGGAAGGTGCGTATGATTGGGCACGCTATGCTACCAATCAGGACTCAGATTCCCCTTCTCGGCTAGTAGAACGTCGTTTCATTCTATCAAAAAATAGTTACTGCACGTTTTGAAATGCTTAAGTGGCCGCTCTGACACGTTAGGAGTCCGATTTTATTCTAAAGCTATGTTCCAACTTTGGATTTCCATGGATTCATTAAACTCACGTGCTATTCTTTAAACAATTTCTTTACTTAAAATAGTTCCCACATCTTGCGACGTCTGAGCGGATTCCTGGGTTCACCTACCCCGTTAAAGTAGCATATTCAAACCCAACGACTTTTTTCGCTTCCTGTCCGAGGACCAGATCCGGGTGCGTTGGCTCCCTTTCAAAAATATCTGTCGAACTTTCACGCTTCAAATGTAAATATCTAATTTACTAAAAATCCAGCTAATTTTAGGACAACGCAAAGCTAATAAGAACACCGAATATACCTGGGTAATCTATCTATATGACGCTTATTCACAAATTCTAGCATAAAATATTCAGTCAATTGTGGAACCAAAACTACTTACATCGGTGTCTACGCGCTTATCTTCTTGTCGTCTTTGCCGAGTGTTTGTCATAATTCTTGTTGCCGCAAATCCCTCGAGAGCAGGCGGTGTTGGCACAATGCGGGTGGTAGGATGGAGCGGGAAGAGGTCGTGTCTCATTGAGAAATGAAAAATTCTGTGTGATTTGAGAGCATGATACAGGTGTATGGATGAGTTAAGCGTATGGACATATGAATTCGCAACCATGAGTATAGTGATGTCGGGGGTCTTGTATATAACTACACGCAACAACGTTTTACAACTCTCTAGGCAGAGCACCTAACCGTTGTAGTGTAGTAAGGTAAGACTCGGGGGTTGTTATCATTCTTTTGGGGAATAGACCCCCAAAGTAGCGTGCTAACTCGAATGCTTGATTTTGAAAATTCCCACCAGTCCAATATGGCTGGCCTGGTCGTCTAACCATAAATTCTTGTGTATTTTCTGTCCTTAGGTTCAGCAATCAGACTAAAGGACACCCGAGTCAGAAAATTACGCCGCTTGTAAACATGATCGCGACGTCTAGAAAGAGATGGATTCTTTAAAAAATGTACGGATTCTTTTACGTCGTCCTTTTGTATGATTTCGATTCATGATTTGTGTTGTTAGTGTTTAAAACTATGTCACGATGCTCCCGCGCCGCCTAAGTGTCTAGTTCGGTGGATGACGTCAAACGAAGTTTACTCTCGGTGTGATTCGGATCGGATTCGGGATCTGAATCATCGTCGTCGGATATACAGGAGGAAAGTTATAAGGATTTTATAGGTTGCTTTGAATTCATTTTTTGAACTAGTCTAGTTTAGATTCTGTGGTGGATAGTTTAGTGTCAGGCATGAAACAATGAGAATTTGTATTCATGGTTAACACACAGCTAGTATTAAAGATAGTATGTATGTATGCGTAACTAAGGAATGGGGGGTTAAAGAAATTAATAAAGACAAGTACAGTATCGTGATTTAAAGGTAACTCATTGATGTGTTTTATTTATGAGGAGATAATTTATCTCTATATATACGGAGCATTTTCATGGCTTACAAATTTTTGTTGAGGCTTCTGTTGCCGTCTGATTGGCCGTGTCATGTGTTGCCTATTAGTGCCAGTAGCTTAGTCTGTTCTTTTATGTATTGAAGAGATATGTATATGTTTTCCCACATCTCTCTTAGATCAACACTATACAGTGAATCAATTACTAAAAAACATATGATGCAAGAGATGTAGTAAGTTACTTGTACTAATTTTTTTATTTTGTAATGGTCAGTGATTATGGCAAATTATTTGGATTATTGTGTTTGGAGTATGAACTATCCATGAAAAAGATGTGGCTCACCAACGTCAACCCCGCCTCTAAGTTGTCAAGGCTTCAGTTTCAAGATATATAATGGATGGCCAAAGTTTGACATCAACATTTAAATCGTAGGTATGTTGTTTCATTTAATGAATTGGGGTTTCCAAAATTTTTTGTCAGTTAATTTGTTCAGTTTTTAATTAGGATATGGAGCTGTCAGGTGCTGCTTCACGCTCATGGAAGGATATGCCACAATGGTAACTTTTACTTATTTATGTTTAGAATAAAATCTTCACTTGATTTATTAGTTTTATCATCTTTTGTCATACTTTTATTTAGTAGTGAGTTAAAGTGACATTATATGTCTTGTGGTTAGTGTCGCAGAGTTCACTTTTGGTTCCAAAATTCAAACAAGTTCTTTTGGTCCAAAACCTCGTTCGGTCCATTTTTAGTCCAAAGAATCCCGTGAATTTTGCACTAAAATTTTGGCAACGTGAACCGAAACTATGTCTTTTGGACCAAAAGTGTAACGAAACTATGTCTTTTGGACCAAATGTGGACCGAAACTATGTGTTTTGGACCAAAACCAAACTTTTTTTTATTTTTGGACCAAAAGTGAGAAAATGCACCAAACCACAGGGACCAAAAATGTACTTAACTCTATTTAGTATAAATTGCATATTATAAAGATGTCCTGTGTGGCTTTATGATTCTAAAATTAAAACTGTAGAATATACATAAGTATAGCATAGCAAAATAATTTCATAGTATTGCTTTGTCATTATCAACCCTATCTTTGTTTAAGATTAATGATAGGTTTAGGGGTCCTTCAGATTGGCTTAATCTATTCTGTTATTTTAGAAGAGAATAAAACAGTTTTGCATCTTATGGTTATGTGCTTAGTTCAAGGTCAAATAGCGTTTTGTTTTTTTTCTATAAGTGGCTAGGGAGTGCTTATTCAACAAACTAGCACTATCGCTGATACATTATCTTGATAGGGAGATGCTTAATCAACGTAAATTGCACTATCAACTGTTTCCCTTATCTTTGATATTTGTCTTATATAGTTGGGTTTTGTAGGTATAATAATTCTCTAGAAAGTGTATGTTTGTTGAATCAGAAAGTTATCACAGTTTGGTTTAATTATTGATGGGGGGTACAATGTATTAAGAAAAAAAAACCTACAGACCCCAGGTTGAATCAATTCTTTTATTTAAGGATGCACTGAGTAGATACTTTGTTACGATTGTAATGTTGTTGTTATATAATGGTAGGCTGTTAATGGTAATAATGTTTTAAAAATTACCTTAAATCAAGTTTATAAGGTATAAAGAAACTGGATTCTGAGTTCTTGCACTATTGTGATTTCCGTATATGGTAATAATAGTCCTTACTCAAGATGGGTAAAGTCAAAGAGCATCGAAGTGACCGGGGAGTTGTTACGTTTCGGTTCTATTCAAGAATGGAGCTCTTACATGTATCGATATGTTGCATCCTTATGAAATGTACTCCAAGAGAGTCAGATAATTCCATTCCAGAACATATTTGGTATGCTTGTGATTCCGTTCCTTACTGGATCTCTTCTACATGTGGTCTCAAATATATTTTTCTAATCATTCATATACCAAAATCACGTCTTACAACTAGTCTTGCTAGCTCCATAGCTAGCTTTTTCCTCAACTTGTGTAAAATGCGTTTAAGTATCCTTGACAAATTTACGCATAGTGACTAAAGATCATGTCAATCTAAGACTTACCTATCAGTCTCTCACTATTTGTATGCTTTTTCTACCTTCTTTGTGGATCTTCAGTCAACAATACTTAGAGACTTTAACAGCTCAAAAAGTTGTAGCATCACTTGATCCCTCTTTTCATCATGGAATGATTTTCAAACACTGTTTAGATCTGCTGATTTCTATATATCATCTACCTTTTGCTTCTTAAGTACTGTCTTGCTTCAAATGACTTCTCCTTGCTCGTCTTTGAGCTACATTCACCGGTTGTTCCTTAAACTTCACAAACAGTTTACCTTTTTTGAAAGCTTAGTCAAAGCAATTCTTTGATAGAATCAAAGTCCTTTAGACTTCAAATCTTTGTGCTATCAACCTTCCATGTATCTTAAGTATAAGTATCATGGTCTTCTTTCTATTGAGTTTTGGTGGTGGTTAGATGTTCCTCCTTTCTCCTGCTCTTTTAGCGGCAACGTGTTTTCTTCTTTTTTAGAGTGTTTTTAACCAATGTGTCTTTTTCTTCAATTGCTAAAATGCTCTTGTTCTTTAACTTGCAGTTTTCACTCCAACTCGTAATCACATCACCTATTGCTTGATGTCATCCACGCCTAATGGGCGTTGATCAATTTTTTTTGTTCTTTATTTTCTTCAGCTCTGGCAATTCTTTCCTCTTGTTGTCAATCGCGTTGTAATTTAAGTGTAATCTCTTCCATCAAACGATCTATTTAAATCTTTCTTTTTGTAGACTTTCACGCCAGGGTTCGGTTCTACCATTTTCCCTTAGCGTTTGTCCCGAACCTTTGTCCTTGTGTTGGTTCACCCATTATGTGTGAAGATCTCGTTATTGATAGGTTGTACCTAGCTCAGTATAACAATACCTTTCTTGGAGTTGGAATTTAGCAGTTTTTTGTTCTGGCTATAGCAGTCACTAGCGTTTCTTGAAGCACTGCGCCAGCATAATGCGCTACACTTGGCTCTTTTATAACATCTCTTTTTACCTTAGGTTTTACACTTTTTAAATCTGCAAGTACTTGAGCCAAAGTAACTTCATCAACAGTTAAATTCACACATTTAGCAGGAACTTCTTTTTTTGCAAACACCTCATCACCAGTCAAAGTACCCACACTTCAACACATTTTCAATGCAATCCGATCATCTTGACACTAAATAGGGTGATTTCATCTTCAACATCAATGGCACCTTAATCCTGAATTTGTCCCTGAAACTTTCGCCTGTGAATGGTTGTAGTTATCGTTATTGTAGAAAACATGAACAACATTACAGACAACACAAACATCAGGACACATGCAATCTTCTTCCAACTAGCAGCTTTTACAATTGCCTTTTCCAATTCATCAAAGTTGCTTGATTTGTGGCTTTCCAATTCTTCTTCCAGAATTGAAATTCTTTCCTGACTAACAATCTCCATCTCATGTCGGTGGACCACATCTTCAAATATCTCTCTATGATCCGGATTCATGGTATTGTTCATCTCATACATCATGTTTCTATACCAATCACTAAACAACTCTCCATCAATCCAATAAAAAGCATCAAACCTTTGGGGAGATGGCTACAAAAAATTATTAAAAAAATTATAAAATCTGCTACTATAAGTAATACAAAATTGGCAAGACCAGTGTAACTCAAAATTGGGGAAAACTAACCGATGGTCTTGGACAGACAAGGAAACGACGAGCTAGATTCATTTCGGTCCATGAAATACGTCTAGCTAGACCTAGGCCACATTTGCAAAGAGTTTGGAAAACATGACGATGACCGGAAGAAGATGGCACCATTGCAATGTTATTAGTGTTAGGGTTACTCGTGATTGAAGTAATCAAGGAGTTATGATGAATTCGGGTTTGGAGTTGGGGTAATTACGTTTTGTGGTTTAGGGTTTTATAAGTTAGTTGGAAATGAATTGGGGGTAATAAACATCACAAACCGGGTCATGGGCTATACAATGGTAACAAAGAAGAAAAAAACACGTATGAATTAACTAGTACTATGCCGGTCATCTACCGTGTTTTTGTTAAAATTTTGAAACTAAATTTGCGATACTAGTTTTTAGTAAAGTTAATTGCGTGTTTCGTTATTTTTTAGAAAGTAACTAGCGTGTTTTAAGCTTTCGTCCTTAAAAGCACCCGAAACTGATGGGAAAAACCGAACCCGAACCGGTTGGGTCGGGTTCGGGGACGGGTTGACGGGTTTGGATACAGGTTCGGGTAGAAATATTCTTTTTTACTCGAGTACGGGTTCGGTTGCGGGTTCTGGTTATACCCACCCCGTTTACTCGTATCCGTATCCGTACCCGTTTACCCGAATCC